>JADLZK010006057.1:0-39481 GCA_015847255.1 Hyparrhenia diplandra
TAGTTTTAAATTGACTTAATTGTGAATTTTTGTGTTCATGAAATGTAGGAAAATAAATATTTTGACAAATTAAAATTTATCATAGGAAGTAGAAACATGTTTGAGCATTCATGCTGGTGCATATATATTTTTGTGTTGTCTGAATTTGGTTTGATTCAACAAGTTATTTAAATTCTTTTTGAAAGTCTCATTTGAAAAAGTTGTCCAAACAAATAGAAAAGGATTTTTATTTCTTCTCCTGTTGCTGTTGGCCCGTCAGTTCTAATGGCCTATGGTCATTTTATTTCCTCTTGGCCCATGTGGCATTCATCCTTGCCTTGGGCTAACTCGCCTCGTTCTCCTGGACAGCAGGAGCCACAAGCCGGCTCAACTAGCTTCGCAAGCCATCCAGGCACCTCACGTCCTTGCTAATCCCGCTGACACCTCAGGTCCTCTGTCAGAGTCGCGTCGCCGTTCCTAGCATCACCGAGCCAGACTCCAAGTCGAACTCGACCGAGGACGCCCCTGCCAAATCCGCGTGTCCCCTACTATATAAACCTGAGCCTTAGCGACGTGATGTTCTACCCCAGCCCTAGAACAAGCCGCTGCCTCATCCCAAGCACAGCGCGGAGCCCTAATTCTGCCGCCGCCATTGACGGATTTCTCGGTTGAGCTTGTTCCGCCGCTTCAACTCGAACGTGAGCCGCATGCCGAGAGCTCGCTCATATGCGTCTGCCACTCCTTTGTCCCTGTAAGTTTCTGCCGAGCTTTGCAATCGTGAAGTCTCCAAGTCCGCCGATCTGTTCCTTCGTTGGGTTCGCTCTGTAAACCTCACCGGTCTTTGCAGGTTCTTGCCGATCGAGTCCATTCATCGCTCCACCGCCTTATTTGCATCTGTCGCCTCTTGATATCCTAGCTTTGTGCCGCCGTCGATCTGGGCCGCCCGCCGGTGTGTTCTCTGTCCACGTGAAAGCCGAGCGTCCTTCTTCCACAAGGCCGGCTAGCTCGTGAGCTTTCATATCCGGCGTCTGATGATGACGTCGACGTTGCATCTTGAAAGTGCCATGCATGCCTACGTTACGTATACATAGCACGATCCTCCTGCAGTGCACACGAGGTTAGCAAACAAGATCTTGCTATTCTTTTTCACGTACTCAATCCTCAGATATCGTGTGCCCTGCTACGATTTCTAGCTGATCCGATTCATCTTTTGCTAGCTGGCTTGATAACATCATTCTTAGTTTGCTGACGCCATGTATATGTTTTTCTTGCCGATTTCCTTTAGAAAAACAAATCTAGGTATACAATGGAAATACACATACACATCAATGATCTTGAACCACCCATTGTTCAATCTATGGTCTAGATTCACACATAACTCTTCATGGGTTATTTTCCTAAAGAGACCCTAGATTTTTCTTATACTCTTCTTATCGTTTTTCAGCATATTGAAATCTGATTTTCCTTTTTATTTATTTTTATTTCGAAATCAAGTATCAAGTATTTACAGTTTTGCCACTCTGATTCAAACCCTCATATCTTACTCGTTTTAAATCCAAATTGACCCATTCAAATTTCGTTGGATTCGTAATTCTGTAATCTAGGTGTTTATGGTACTGTTTAGTAGGTTTTCAAACTTTTAAATTTCGTGATCCTATTTAATTTATTATTTTATTCACACAAAACTTGCAAAATGCGTATCTTCGTTGTTCTAGCTTCGATTTCGGGTGATCTTTACGTCACGTGTGATCGTAGTGGCGTGTAGAATCGTTTATAAGCTTTTCAAATTGATAATTCATTGATTGGTGTACTGTTCTAATTTAGTTCTATTGTTTGCTTCATGTATGATTGCCGGATGCTTGTGTGGTGCTTTTGTGACAATGTGCGTTCGGTCGGTAAGCCTTGCTTGGTGATCTAGAAGAAGGAGATTGAAAAGAAGTTCTTGAAAGGTTGGACTTGAAGAAAGGATCTCTGTTTAAGGCAAGTATAGCTTGGGATCATCCTTGATGTCCTGTTCACCTTAATTAATAATTCATGATGCATGTGTCCTCCTTATTTGCCATTAAGGATTTACCTAGTCTTGAATACTTGATCCTTGTCACCTATGGGTTATGCATTGGGTAGTAATTTGCTAGCGCTCAACCAACAAATCTTTTATTATTGCTTTATGATTTAAATCATGATATGAATAGTTGTTGATGCCATGGTACATAGGGCGAAAGAGCTTGGGGGTTGTTTATTTATGAAGCTCTTAGCTCTCCATAAGGACTTAGAAATTCGTGATCATCAGGGATATCTGATCTGACTATGGGGGTCACATGGCTGCGGCTCTAGTCATTCGGGGGATAGTGTTTACTTGTGTCGATTGGTTACCGAAATGGAAGAGAATGGGTTGTAGCCCTATCGCTATCCGGCATATTTAGATAACCCCTTTGAAAGGCTTTATGTGGGTTTTCAATGTTGTGGAGGTTCTAGAGCCCATGCAAGTGGAAATCCATGACCCGTAGTGAAAGTGTACACCTCTGCTGCTTGAGTTAATTAAACCGACATGTATCGGCCGTGTTGGTCATGAGCGGCCTTGGAGACATTAATGAATAGAATCACATGTTTACTATGTTGTTGATATTAAATTGATGTTTATATCTGTTTACACATGTGAATAATGGGATATGGGATTTCTTTATGCTTAAGCTTAAAACTTGACTCACACTAAAAAGCAACGCTTGATTAAGGCGATTGTCGGCCTCTAAGCCTCATAACCCCTGGCTATGCTTGCGGAGTTCGATATGGACTCACCCTTGCTATTTCACCCCACCTCGGGGAGGAAGTTAGGCTTGTGATCAACGGTCGGTCGGTCCCTGTGGAGTCTACACCGGAAGATCGGAGTGTCTTTCCATTTATGCGCTAGGCTGAGGTTATTTTCTTGTTCGTTTATATTTTAAGCATTTGTGAATTGATACTACTATCTATTTGTAAACTATATGTGAGATTTGACTTCGGGGCTCACATATAGCTTCATCTGATTTTTTGTACTTAAAACCGGGTGTTACACCATTTTCTTCATCGATTTTCTTTACGTAATCGTCATCCGATCTTGCATATTTTTAGAATTCTTAGTATGGTTGTGCAAGTGTTGTGGGTCTTTTCTCTTTTCAAGTGCGAAGACAACTGTCCAACTCTTAGACCTCTGGTAGCAGCTACGATGATGACCGTCTAGCACATTTGCAATCTGAGATTTCATCTGAATGAATCTCTTGTAATATTGAATTATTGGCTCTTTTGTATATTGCTTGATGTCAAATAAGTCATCGCTTGTTAGCCATGTGTCTTTGGAATCCTTGAAAATCAACTAGGAGAGTTGTTCTTAGTTGTTCCAGGGTTTTATTGATCTTGGTTTGAGCGAAAAGAGTACCATTTTTGAGCTGATCATTTCATTATCATTATGAGAGCTTTTGCTAAGGTTGTATCATCACCCCCTCCTAACTCTCTTTTAGGCCTCAAAGCTCATGAGAAATTGTCTTGGATCGGTTAGTCCGTAGGTTGGGATGATATTGAACTTGAAACCTTTTGGCCATTTTGCCATTTGCAAGTCTATTAAAAGCGAGATTGCGGATCTACTATGATTGCAAGCTTTTTCTTTGTCTTGAATGCTTTTGTTTGCTGAACTTGGCTCATCATGCTCCGTGACTTCGTTTTCTTGCTTCTTGAGTTCTTCGTTTCAACCTTCTTATTTTGGCCGACTTCTTCTATTCTTTGCTTGAGTTTTACTACGGTTTTGATTCTACTGGGCTTCAAGTTCTTTTTTCTTTCTGTTCAGCTCCTCTTCTAGACTTTTGACTCTTTGCAATTCTTCACTTTTCGTTGTCTTGTGGAATTTCTTCTCTTGTTAAGTTGTCTTAAGCTTGCTTGTGGTACTCGTCTTCCGTAGGTCTTTTTCATCGGCACTTGTCATCTTGTTTTTGGGTCTTGACATAAGTCTTGATGGTCGTGGGATGGATCGAAACACACACAAGCGGTGGGCACCTAGATGTTGGGTGAATTGCTTGACTCAACACTTTATTGATGGCAAAATGGGTTACAAAGTGGTCATTCAACATGGCTTTTACAAAAGATGTGGGGGGTATTCATAGGGGGCCTTTATCTCTTGATGAATTTTGTTTTCATTATCTTCGCCCAAAACTCGGGCCCTTAGCTCTTCTTGAATCTTTCAACGAAGTTGGCGTCTCTAACCGCTTTTGACACTCATGACTTTTATCCTTCGCTTTGATCTTTTCTCTTGTCCGTGAATTTGGCTTCATAAAACCACCTTGACTTCCCTTCACGGGCTTCGTTCGTGAGTTCTGAATCGGCGTTTTGCTTCTGCGAAGCCATCTTTGATATTCCTTTTTTGCCTCCTGCGAGTTTTATGCGAAACTGTCACGCAACTTCAAAGTTTGGATGAAAGTTTATAGAAAATCAAAGTTAGAACCCAACAACTACATTGTTGACAACGAAAAACAACCTAAAACCGGAGCCCTGCTCTTGCTCTATCTATGGCTGCAACCTCCATCCCTACACCTCCGACTCATCGCCACGGCTCCAAGCGGTGCGGAAAGCTCACTGGTTGTCCGGGCGTGCTACTTTTTGGAATCTCAAATGGTCAAAAAAATGGTTATGGAGTAGATAAAAAAACATATTCTAATTTTTCTAAAAGTGACCGAATCTAAAATATGTTTTTAGGTTAGATAAAAACATCACTTAGATCATGTCGTTTTTAAAATATTAAGTGAAAGATTATTTTTTTTATATATATATATATATATATATATATATATATATATATATATATATATATATATATATATATATATATATATATATAAGAACATGTTTGGGTGATAAATGCCTCATAGGCCAGGTTATTTTTTTAAAAAAATAATTAAATGGTTACATAAAAATTAAATATCTAGAAAATTTGGCAAAGTTTCTAAGCCCCTAAAAGGCGTTCTAATAAAAAGGGAATTTGTCCACAGGACATGCAAAGTCTTTGCCACTTTCTTTTAATTTGGACGTGTCACTCTTCGTATTTGCTAGGAGACACCTGTAGTTTCGTGTTATTTGGCCCATGGACACCGCACCCGTTTGGAGATGGTAGCGGAGGGCTACGTGCAAAAATGACACCGGTGCCCACGACCCTCAAGCGTGGACGGACCAAATCCCCCTGTCTCTCTTCGGTGGGCGTGGCGACTGGCGGTTGGTGTGGGAAGCAGCGGCCTTTGCACCTCCCGCGGGTCGCGGAGCAACTCACAAGCGCCGTGAAGGGACGCGCGCGCCCGCCAAGATCTTCGGCCAGCCACCACGCCGCTGGATGGAGGCCGGCGCCTCCCTCAGCCGCCTCCCCTCGCAGCGCCTCCCCGAGCCCGCACGCCGCCGCGCTGCAGCGCTGCGTCGAAGCGGCTTCGAGCGCAGGCCGCCGAGAGGGCATCCCACGGTGGGGCACGCGGCGAGGGCATCCCTCACGCGGCGTGTCTCTGCTGGCCGGCACGCGGCGACTGCGAAGACGCGGAAGCCGCTCCATCCGGCCCCACGCCGGCGCCGCTGCCGTGAGACACCCGCCCAGGGCTCGAAGCTCTTCCGTGGTTGGCGGCGAGCCGGCGCAGATTGAGGTGGCCTCCCTCCGCGACCTTGTCGTGGCGGCGCCCATCCGCCATTTTCGAGCACGGAGCGTGGCCTCGCGTGGCGAAGCCAGCGGGGGCGCGCCATGGAGAAGGGGTAAGAGATGACGGCTTCCACCGCTGGTACGCAAAATCGACTCCTGCGCCGCACACACCGACAAGCCGAATAGCCGGCTTTACCCGATTTGCCGAAAGTGTCTTGATCCGGCGTGCGATCAATTTGACGTTAATTGACAAGGAGGTAAACGTGAGATCCGGAACATGCCGGGTGAGACCAATACAGTTCCGCATGTATGGCTCTTCTAAGGGGTTGTAAATCGACATATAGCTATGAGAGCTATCTCTGTCAAAGATATAATGAATGCATTGATAAGCATGTATGAAGATATGATGTAATAACGATTTTGCGAATGATCATAGAAGACATGTTTGAACAAATAGAGTCGATCATCAAGATGTGCTATCGTAAAAAGCTCTATTGCATAGATCGAATCAATTGACAACATGGAACATAAGCGGAGGTAACTCATAAATATAGGCGTAATCTAAATGACACATGCATAAGTTTCATCCAACTAGTGCGCGCCGCACGTCTAGCCTTCCTAAACCCGTCAAGCTTAAAACCCTTGCAAGCTAATCCCCGCATGATACCGCTTGCTACGGATCTAAACCACTTACCACAACTAGATCAATCCACCGCATGATACAATCTAACCATGACAAGCCAAAAGCGCGCATACATCTAAATAGATCTATAAATACTCATTACTCGTTGAAGCGTGTATGCATAGACAAGTAAAGTACACATGCAAGCCTACTCTAAAGTAAAGCCGGGGATCTATTCATATTAGTCCGCCCGCACGACTAACCATCCTAAACCCTTTTCGTCCTAACTTGACAATCCACCGCATGATACCTTTGCAACAAGCTAATCCACCGCATGATACGGCTTGCGGACTAGACTCTAACGATAGGTAGACTCACACATGCAAGATACAAGTAGATGCATAAGCGTATTCGGCAAGTTTGCCGAATCGAGGAGTCCATGAAGAAGGAACTCACGCGCAAAACCTTAGCCTTTGCCGCCGCGACTCATGACTAAAGCGTGTAATGCGAACCCACAACATGTAACAACTTAGATTGATCTAAGCCCGGCTATGATAAGCGGATAGATCTAGTGATACGATAAGATGAATATTGAAAGCATTGGTGACATCTAGATCTAACAAAAGATAAAAAGCCGAACCATATCAATCTAAATTGGGCAAAAGTGTGTGCAATCATAATAAAAAATAATAAATAAGAGGAAGCATGCACCACTTGGTAACTTAATGAATTCACTAGATTACCAAATCTAATGAAGCCGATAACTAGCTCAAAGCTAGACCTTAGCTTTGCCGCCGCGACTCATGATCTAACAAAGAACCCTCTTGCTCCATAGCCTAAATCCGCCCCGTGCCTAGACCTTAGCCTTCGCCGCGACTCATGATCTAACAAAGAACCCTCTTGCTCCATAGCCTAAATCCGTCGCCACGATACTAAGCATGGTAACAAGACTACTTGCAACATAATCTAAATCCGCCCGCAAGATACTAGACATGGTACAAGGTTGCGGTACATTACAGGAGGTCGGCGGTCGATGTATCCCCTCATGATAGATCGGCGACACGGCCCGGACTTCGAAGGGTGGCACGGGCGGTGGCGCGAGGCGGGTTTGTTGTATTTGATTTGGTAGATCGTTTTACGAGTTCGGGGTTCTCATATTTATACCCGGGGGCTTGAGCGAGTCCTAGCGATTACGAATAAAATAACAAAAATATCTAGCTAAGATACATTGTCTTCCAAGTCTTCTCGAGGTCTTGAGGCCGCGCGTGACACGAGCACTTCTCCTAGATATTCTTTTTACGTGGCCCTTACGCTGCCGAACCATCTCACCCTCAATCTTCCTTCGGACTTGGGCTCCCCTAGCCGAATAGCAACGGCTTCGAATGCTACAGTACCACGCAGATCTTTGTCCGCCCGCCCGAATGACCTCCTTACCGAATTATCACCTGCCGGTCCACTCATCATTCGGGCTTTACCAAATTTTGGTGTTAACATCCACGAGGCGCGGCGGTGGCCACCATCCGGCCGATGGCGTCGCCGCATGCTGGGGACTCGGCGGCGGGCCCCGCTCCACGCCCAGCGATGGGGAGGAGGATGAGGAGGAGGAGCGGGCCCGCCACGGTGGTGGGGAGGGGGAGCTGGACCATTTGCCAGCGCCCGCGGTTGGACCACGCGCCGACACCCCCGCCCGAGGCCCTCGCCGCCCGGCCCCCTCGCTCAGCGGCGCTAGAAGCATGGCGGCGACTTCAACACGGCGGCGACTTCTACGCTTCGAGGGGACACGTGTCAATTTTGCAAAAAATCTCTCCGTTACCGTCTCCAAACAGGGGTGCGGTGTCCATGGGCCAAATAACACGAAGCTGCGGTGTCCCCGGCAAATACGAAGAGTGACGATGTCCAGCAATAAAGTGGCAGCACTTTGCATGTCCTGTGGACGAATTCCCCAATAAAAAATTACCTGGTTTCTATATTTATTAATCAACGTACCAACTAAGGAGAGCGATGACGTGAAATTGCAATTAACGAGGAGAGAGAAGAAGAAATGGTTTCCTAGATAAGAGCAACCTCATTGATAGTTTCGTGTCCCAGTTTCTAAGATTCTAATGTGTTGAAAACAATATAGACAAGTTTTACCCACAAAATTTTCATCATCTCACTTCATTTTATACTATGTCATGTTAGCTTATTCCATGATCATGAAATTTTCGCTTAAACTGACCTAAGAAAACATGTGTACATGTGAACCAAGATATAGAAATTATGATGATAGTATGTAGATAATAGAAGACAATACATACTCCCTCCATCCCATAAGGATGGTCATTTTACGATTCAAAGTTTGTCCCGCGAAGACCGTTGTTCTGTCGTGGTACACGCTAAAAATCAGTTATCAAGTCTGTTGAACCCATTGTATATAGCATATTCCATCGTTTCCTTATAAAAAAATTGGCTGCATACGGTGGATACCCTCTCCTCCACAACTTTTGGGTCACAGCAGCACTAGAAAGCCACAACACAAGGCCTCATCATCGCTTTCTGCTACAACACTGACCTATGTCCTAGCTTTCCTTGGTTTAGGTGTGTTGCCGTCCAACGAGGATATATGTGGGATGGAGGGAGTATGAACCCAAGATATATCGAGATACAATCACGTGACATGTTGGACCGTTACATTCTCTCTCTCTTCTGATGACTTTGGACCTGTTACATCTAGACACATCGATGAAGTAATATGTTTAAAATCATCTCTTTCACATCGAGAACAATGTGTATTTCAGTTTCAGCTATTGTAAAACATACAAACTATTTCAAGGAAACTTATAGGATGAATCCTAGTCCTAATCTGTTCTATCTAAAAGGAGAAAGTAATAGGATGAATATTAATCCTAGTCTATTTATGCGTCACGTGGACTTTTATCAAAACTCTTAAACCTTAACTTAGTAGAATTATATATAGAGCTCAATATTGCAATCACCAATATTCAAAGAAACAAAAAGAATAGTCAAGAAGGTGCTGCTGCTGAACTGTTCACCGTGTCCCGCCTTTCAGGCCCCACATGTCAGCCTAGCTGGGCCTTGGGCTGCCGGCCACCGCGTGGTGAAGCAGCCTGCCGAACCAGGCATCCGATTCTTCAGTTCGTTCAGGAAACCCTCGCGCGGCAGCCAGCGATCCAGGATGCCGCCGTCGCCGCCGCCTGCGGACCTGATGGAGGAGCTCATCGAGGAGATCCTCCTCCGCTTCCCACCGCACGACCCCGCGCTCCTCGTCCACGCCTCCCTCGTCTGCAAGCAATGGTGCCGCCTCGTCTTCGGCGCTGGCTTCCGGCGCAGGTTCCGCGAGTTCCACCGTGCGCCCCCAATGCTGGGATTCCACTACAGCAGCCGAAACTGTTCCAGCGGATGCAAGCCCAAGTTCGTGCGCACAGCCGCCTCCTGCCCGCCGATTGCCTACCCCAACCACTGCTGGGTGCTCGATGCGCGCCACGGGCGTGTACTCCTGCTGGCCGGGCCGGAGAAGAACGCCCTGGTGATTTGGAACCCCATCACCGACGATCAGAGGGGACTGCCCTTCCCCAAGCCGCCGTCGCAGTCCATAGTCAGCTGGAATGCTGCAGTTCTCTGCGCGGCCCATGGCAGCTGCGAGCATCTTGATTGCCACAGCAGATCCTTCCTCGTGGTTATTGCGTGCACTACTATTGGCGAGACGACCTTCTACACCTACTCGTCAGATACTGCTACTTGGAGGTGGAGCGACCCAATCTACACTCACCAGGAGCCTTTGGGCTACGTGCAGCCTTTATGCCTGGTGCGCTCGTGGGGAATGCACTCTACTTTGGGTTTTACCGGTGGAGATTAAAGATTCTAAAGTATGAATTGGAATCGCATAAAAAGTCTGCAATTGATCTACCACGCATCCATAGGGGCTGTGATGCACTCATACTCACTGTGGATGGTGGGCTCGGATGTGCCACCCAACATAGATCCAAACTTTACATGTGGTCGAGGAAGGATGCAGCTCTCGGAGTGGATGCTGGATGGACACAAACCAAGTCATTGATCTTGGAATCATTATCCGTAGTAATGCCATATTGACCTTACCTGATGTGGTTGGCGTCGCAGATGAGGTCGGCGTCATTTTCTTAAAGACGAGAACTGATAGTACGATATTCACATTTGATCTAAAGACCTATAAGGTGAAGAAGATATGCAAGGCCGAGGGATTCTACTCTATTTTTCCTTACATGAGCTTCTACACGCCAGGTACAGCTTAGCTTGGTTTTGTTAATTTTCTAATATTCAGCATGAGAAATGTAAGTGGAACATCGCCCAATCGATATCAAATTAATTGGGTTGTTTGACCATACATTCCTACCTAAATCTTTCATTATAGCGGACCATCTCTGAAACTGTAGAGATGTGCCTAGGAATTTATTCATCCGCTATGCATGTTCTGCTTGGATGGTAGGGTCATGGCTTCTTAGCCTCAGCTAGGACGTTCCATTACTATGATGAGTGTTGGATGTCTGCACTCCAGATGTGTCATGCCCATCTTTAATTTCATCCATTAGCTCTGATCCGTCATCGTGACTTAACAACACACAAATAGATGGTGATAATAACGGTACTAAATTGGTGGACGTATTTGTCATGTTCATGCCTCTAAATGAGTTTGTGGTAGAGTTTCTGTTAATTTCTGTTGTTATGAATTTCTGCTGCTAGTCTTTTGAGAAACAATCGCTCATCAAAGACAAGTTTGTTGATTCTTTAATACAATGATGATGTTATTATGTAAAACAAATGTGAACTTCTCTGCAGCATTAGGGCAGCTTGTAGAGGGAAAGGGACCGGGTGGCTCAAGTGCATGACCAACTTAAGGTGATCATGATTCATCAGTGTTGTGAAACGAGAGAGCTTGTCATTGAAGAATGTATCCGGCTATGCTGAACTGGATGTCTTGTTTGCATATCATAGTTGAATCCATTGATAAAAATGAATGGCTGAAAGGTGTGTGATCATGGACCAGGGACTGTGTTCAGGCTTTAATTTTAGTCAGGTTGATGTTATTTGTTCGGTTCATGCTTACAAGGGAATCTTGGAAAGAAAGTTTTTTGCTTTTTTGCTTGGCATGTGCAGTTTGCTGCCTGGAAATGTTGTTTTGATTCATTTCTTTTTTGGTCCGAATAAGATAGCCTGCAGCAAGAGCTCTCAACCACAAGGAATTTCTCACGTCTTTTTGTGTTCTTGTGGAGCCAGTGAATTATATAGGTTCAGAAAAAAGAGGGAAATTGGGTCGTGGAAATGGTGAAAAATGTAGAAGCTTTTTTTTTGTGACACAATTAAGAGGCTACTGCTGATCTTAGTTATTGGTCTGTAGGGGCCTCAGTGTTTTGCTTAAATAGGTTCATCACTTAAGTTTGCTAGATTCATCATGGATGTCATATTCTATTGTGTTTGGCTCTGTTTAGTTTCAAAAAAAAATTCACCCCAAAAAATTATCATCTATTACATCGAATGATTCCGACACATGCATGGAGCATTAAGCGTAGATGAAATAAAAAACTAATTTGGTTGTACACGACATCCCGATCTGACACCCAAAATTTTTCACCAACTAAACACAGCCTTTGTTCATAAGGTTTCCTGGGTATGCACTTGCTAACTTCCTATGATATCTTGTTTGGTTCTGGATATAATCCAGTAAATACCCAAAAACGTAGTCTTTATATACTTGAGCCTCAGGTCTAAACCTCAAGGAGAGAAATACAGACGTCATCATCAACAAATTGCAGTTAGAAGGGTTCTTCAGTGTCGGGGAATGAAGATTGACACAAAATGTTGTATATGTGAACATTTGGATGACGATGACGCCCATCCTCTTCCTGAAATGCAAGGAACTGAAGGTGGTATGGAGAGAGTTGCAGATGGAGGGAATACGGTGTACTCTTTCAGAAACAACTTTGACTTGGGATCTGTCACTTGTCTATCAAACACAAAAATGGAGCCGTCTTGTTCCCACCCATTCCAGAAATCAGAGATGGGAACGTCCCACTCTAGCTTTGATTGTTAACCAAACGCTCTACATGCATGGAAATACCTTCTTGCTTTCATGCACAAGTTGAAGGTGAGTGCTAGTATCGAGGCAGGCAATGCACAATTTAAAAGTCTGCTCGACGGGCAAGCTGATAGATCCGCAGTCGGAGCAGGGGGATGTTAGCCTGCTAGAGCAGACATTTTGGGAAGAAGACATACAAATCATCAAGTCAATTCCCATTAATTCACATGGACATTAATGATGTAGTTGGCTGGCACTATGATGCTAGGGGAATGTTCTCATTAATTCACAATACCCTAGCTGTTAGAAGGGTTCTACAGCGCCAGGGAATGAAGATTGACACAAAATGTTGTGTATGTGAACGTTTGGATGAGGATGACGGCCATCCTCTTCTTCCTGAAATGCAAGGAAGTGAAGGTGGTATGGGAGAGTTGCAGATGGAGGGAATATGCTGTACTCTGTCAGAAGCAACTTCGAGTTGGGATCTGATGCAATGGATTTTTAAGCAATGCCAAGGATCAATTCACAGTCATTGTTATGCAGTGGCTCTGGTGGGAATAGGAATAAAATAAGAGAAGAAGGGAGAAATCGGGCGCCTGCTGATATTGTGTATATCACTGCATTCCAGGCAGACAGGTACCTCAACTCACCACTGATGAAGCTGTTGTCGGAAATTCGTCAGAACAGTCGATGGGTGAGACCGCCAGAGGGTGCAGAAAATAAACTGAGATGGCGCCTTTAATCCAGCCTGGAAAGATGGGGCCTGGGGCTTGATCATCAGGGATGCCCAGGGGGCGGGGATCAGGGCCGCGCAGGCGGAGAAGGAAATCTGCTGGATGCGTTCCATTCAGGATTGTGGCCTGCTATGCAGGTCTGAAGGAAGCGGCCAGGTACCTTGAAACAGATGCAACACAGGTCCGATCCAAGCAGCTATCGTTAGGGATCACTTCAGACTATCAGCAGTAGGAGGAATGATTACTGAGATGAAGCTTCTTATTAGTTCTGAGTTTAGTTGTTGCCAAGTTTTCTTTGGTAAACGTTCTTGCAATAAAGTGGCACATGCTCTGAGGTTACTTGCACCCAAATTACTTTGTCGGATACGACCAGATTATATACAGAGATATGTATCGAGAACAAATTAAAGGATCAACACAAGTTAATTACCATAGCACACATATAGCATTACATTCTTATTCAGTTCTGACACTCGCACACCACACACCAGACAACTGAATAAACGTACTCACGCAAAGCTTAACACTCCCTGACACTCCGAACACACGCTCACTCTCACTCTCACTGTGAACTGGCCATTATTCTAGCTGAAAATTAACAGGAGCACAGACACACTGACACATGACCGCTAAGGACAGGAAACCTGCAGTAAGTAACGATAGATGCCCCCCTCCTCCTCTAAAAACACATAGGATTTAGATGGAGAGAGGGAGACCTGGAAAAAAAGGCTTAGCCTTCCCTTGCCGATAAGACTTGCCTTCTTTCTTGTGCACAGCTGCCGAAGCATCCCTGCTCACATGCCAACCCGCAGCGGCGGCGGAGAGCACGGCAAGCATTCTTCTTCACTGCTTGATTGCACTCACACCGCTGCCGGTGTGAGTGTGACCAGTCTTCACTCACAACACCTTCTTCTCTGCCCCTCTTCTTCCTCTTCCTCGACATCATATGCTAGGAGCACTGCTTTTAATTTGACGAGTTCGGTGAGGTGAGAACACTGGTCTGGCCATGGCCAATCCTCCATTCTTTTTATAGGCATCTTCACGTTAACTGAATCACTCAAGTCTGTGCGAGTGATTGGCCTGTAGGGATTGAAATTGGTGAAGAGGGATTCTTTGGCTGCGTTATGGATTCTCGCATATCTGCACCCACTTATCCTTAAGCCTTTTGGATTCTCATGCTTTTCATACTTTTTTTTATGGGTGGCCATTGGGGCGCTAACACTTTGTTATGTTGTGCCTAACCTATGGAGATAGCTAGCCTCAATGAGTCGCCTTTTATGGGTAGTGGGGATCCTCGGAGGTACAGTTAGTGGGCGACACCAGCCGATGATTAACAGCGACCGTTTCAGAAATACTTCTGAGATATTTGAGATGAGAGTCAAAAGAATCTCTTGGGATCCATTGCTACATGCTAATTTTTCCTTTAAAAGAACCTTCGCAATTGGGCTAGGACCTTATGAAATTCACTTAAGAAGAAATTAAGGAATAATTACTCATTTCTATGGAAAATTAAACCTAGAAATTAAACTATACAACCACATGACTGGTAATTAAAGGAAAACCTGAACATAGCATCAGCTAAGGCAACTCACCCACGAACACTTAGCAGCTCATCATTATTAACTCATTATTGGGCTTCATCGCAATATAATGGTAAACAAGCAGCTCTAACTTCACGCTATTGACCCTCAGCCAAGCCACCATGCTGCTGCCCCTTTTTTTGTTTTTTTTTTTTTTTTGGAAAAGGGAACTTTTATTACTTTCAAGCAATTACATCGAGATGATACAATGTCTTGAAAATTCCCGACCCTGCCCCGGGCACACAGCCTATAATAGTTCGAACATCCCGCACTCTAATATTGTCAATCGTTAAGACTAGACCGCCACCCATGTGCACAGGAAAAAAATTCCTTGACCACCAGCTCCAAGAACTGAGATGCATCCACAAGCACCTCCTGAGAAGTAGGCCTTGCGTTGAAGGATAGCCCTACGAACGAGCCAATATGTGATCGAGTAGAGTACTTGCAAAAGAAGATTGTTTGTTTTAAAAAACAACTGAATTTCTACAAAGCCGGACAAACCAACACAAGGCGCCCGGCAAGGAAGGACAAGTGATTTGAACTCTTTTGGAATTCCGTTCAGCCATCCCCAAACATATTAGCTGCTGCCTCCTGCACACGACTAGCACCAACATCGTTCATTCAAGATCTGAACTTCGTTTTGTCACATGGGAAAAAGAGGCCCCTAGACGGCGCCATATATATGGCAAGCTGGCTACTACTTTCTTCCTTTTTTAAATTATAAGACATTTTAATCTGGTTTTCTAAATACATAGTTTTTGCTATGTACTTTATTTGCATATACACTATGTCTTAATATATATTTATCTAGAAAAGATAACATCTTCTGATTTGAAATATAGGGAGTACTAATTTTTTATGCGTATCTTCAAAAAGTTCTGCCATTTATGTTTTTCTAATAAAACAGTTATGTCATTTTATTATGAAAATACTGTGTATGGTTGTATAATTAATGAACAAGTGTGAATCTTTTTAACTCTACTTATCATACTGTTTTTCCAAAACAAAAATGGAGAAATTGACTTCTTATGTTTTCTTTGCTGGACACGGAACTACAGCAGAACAACCGGCGCTCAACAGAGGCGCTGGCGGCGGTAGCATTACGGTGCGCTACGGAGCCAGTACACGGAGATGGCGCGTCAGCCAAACCAACAACTCCGTCGTCCACGTCGGAGTGGAAGTGTGTCGCCATCGCGAAGCGCAACAAGGATAAGCATGGATTTGAACCGCCGCACAGCACGGCACGCACGCGCACGCGCACCCACACCCCTTACCCCAGCAGCAGCCGGCCGCGACCAGACGGAGTGCATCTAACGTTCATTTTGTTTTTTGTATTGCATCCTGACAAACGCGGACGAGTACTGATCTGCTTTTCATTCAGAAACAGCAAAAGTTCATACATTGCACACGACTAGCACCAACATTTCCAGAGCTGTGCACATTAAACAAAAAGATGCTTTCGCACGCATACTTCGGTTGTCACTCGCTTTCTGGTGAAAGAGAGTCATTGCACCCTAGACGCAGCGTTCCCATTTTATAAATATGGCAAGCTGGCTACTCAGCTCATTGAAAAATTCGGCTTCCCAGCCCATGTCCCCTTTTTTTAAATTATAAGACATTTTAATACAAAGCCCTTTGGTATTTATCTAAAGTTTTAAGAAAAACTGGGATGTTGTGAGTGTTTTTTTCTAATGTTGCCTCTTATTTTGTTCGCATAGGACAAAGAGGCTAATCCTGTAGAATTTCCTTGACCTTTGTGCCCTCTATGTCTTAATATATATTTAAAAATCTACGAACATCTTTCCCTGATTTCAGGCAAATGGTGATGTGAGGCTTATTAATTTTTTATGCGTTCCATCCCTTTCAAAAGCAATCGAAGTGCTGAGGAAATCATATTTATAAGCTCCTCAAGGTAATCTTCAAACAGTTTTGTTGTAAGCATTTGGAAATTATGCAATAAAATGCTGGCTGCTATGGTTGTAAATAACTTTTCAATGTTTCAAATAGGGATGAAATGACAAAATTGGTATTTTAGAAGACACTATTATTGAACTTCCTGGTCTGTTTTTTGAACCAGGTACTTTTCCACCTCTTTCATACTGTTTTGCAAAACAAAAAATGGAGAATTAGCACATATGCCCCTTTATGTTTTACAATTTTTCTAAGAACAACAATGACTTGACGGAAATAAAATCAGAGATTGCCGTACTAAAATGCCTATTAGCATCTTTTGAACCATCTATAAAGGCTCATTGCTATATTTGTATGGCTTTAATCTTCAAAATGTGTCCTACTGTCAAGTAGTTGTAAGTTTTGAAAAAATGGCAATATTTAAATGTAGACATTTGTTCATCTTGGAGTTTAAACATGAACATTCAATTAGTATAAACTCCATGCATTCAACTTTTGTTGAGTGATTTCCAACATGCTAAAAAAGAAGAAATTCCATCCTAGTTTTCATATTTGTGTGCACAAAAGTTCCCAGAAGATCTCTGGACAATTCTTCCATCGTGAGTTACCCCTTGCCGAAGAAGGGCGGAAGGAGACGACTTCTGTGTGTTATAGTAGTGTTCCGGGCATGATTCACCACCCAATGGAAGTGCAGGCCAGCAACGCAAAGGAAAATGAAAAAGAGCTGCATCGTGCTTTTGAAAGCGCCATGTATTAGCACGTCCCTGCAATCCTCCAAAAGGAAACAGCAGATCAAACTGGTCTATCGATCACCCACCACCATCCATTGCGGGTATGGTGCACCCTGAAATAGGAAGATGTCTTCTTCCAGACATCAGATAGATTCATATCCTATTCATTCATTGTGCGTCCGCTTACACCCAACCCAACTCCCTATCCAAATCAAAGGTGAAGCTTTTCACTGGGTGGGGTTGATTTGATAGATGTTTTTTGTCCAAGTAATGACCTTATCAACTTTTATTGCCTTCAACTTGAATGAAATGGAGATCATTATTTGCCACTTTCATGCTCATACCTGACTTTTTTCTCCACGATATGGTAGTTTAATTATGTAGCTAAAGGACAGGCCACAGTCTGGAGATAAGAGTAGATGAGTGAATGTGACCTTTGAAGTGCTTTGTTGATTATCATTGGTTCCTACTTTATTTTCTCCAAAAAAAATATATGATCAAATGGATGAGTGTTTACTTCTTTCTCAAGAAAATGAAAGGAGACTTGATGCTAGGCCTTTTATGTTGGTGAGCAACCCCCGGCGTCCTGCCTGATCTCTAAGAAGCCTTCCATCACCACCATTACCTCATGGCTCCACGGGCAATGGCGGATGACACTACTGAGAATTCTTTTTGTGTGATGCCTCCCGAACTTTTTAGTGGCTATTGCCCATACGTAACCCTTTGTATAGACATTGAGGCGGATGGACACTTATTGGCGCGTTGGACTGTTTCGGCCGGAAGCCAAGTCGTGGTAGAAGACGACCTTAAACCTTCTGAGTTCTCCATGCCGACCCTGGACTCAAAGATACACGGTGGTGCCCATCTTTTAGCCACACCCTGGGCGCTGCCGCCGGGCAGGGGCCCTTGACGCCGGTGGAAACGGGCATGGCCGGTGGATCCTCGTGAGCGCGACCGCGGACGATGGAGCCCATCGCTGCCCCCATTGCCGCCGCCCAACACGGGCACCTTGGGTGAGATCCCACGGCGCCGGCGAGGGCCAGGTTCACAAGACGATTCCACTAGTCCGGGGTCTCAGGCGCTTTTCTCACGCATTCGCCGATTTAGCATCGTGTTCTCCTTCGCTCGGGCTCCTACCACGCAATGGTGGGGGCAAGCGTCGAGAGAATCCATCGGGTTTGACCACTCCCCGCCTTTTCCACTTCACGGCTCGTGCCACCGGGCCCCACGGTATTAACTGCCCACTCGCCATTGTGGGCGGGTTAGGGCATGTGCTCCAAAGATGCCTTAGCGCCTGGGCGATAAACCCCCTTCTTCCCTCCCTCGCCTCTGTTTCCATCGCCAACATGGCTATGCTCGGGCCGCCGATCTCGACGCCCCCACCCGATACCTAGCCCGACTCACCACCCCCCCTCACGCTAAGGGACCCTGCTGCCCCGCCAACATCCCCACCTCCTGGCTTCCCCTCCCCACCATCATCCGGGCAATCTATAGCCCACTAGAGTTGAGAAGGAGGGAAGTGCTCGTGGGAACTCCTAGCTTGCCGTGGGCATGGGGACCGCGGAGAGAGCGCCACATGATCTTGGGCTGCGCCATTCGGCTTTGACCACGCGGGATGCGTGGAAAAAACGGCGGCAAGGGGGTAGAGGAGGTGGGGGTTGAGTGACCATCACACCTTATCGCCTGGTTGAAAGGAAGATTCGCGACTTGAGAGGGCCCAAGATCAGTCCGAAAGTGGGATACAACGATAACATAATGTATTTTTTAGGTGTGTGTAGATGTAAAAACAGTCCAAGCGTGATATGACGATAACATTATGTATTTTGTCCTCGGACAGCGCGACTGTTCTTCCTCCTTTCTTTTGCGCCTCAATGCTCCCCTAATTCCTCCTACTTCCTTATTCACGATAAATTACTTTATTTTCATAATGTATTTGATTTTTGGGGTGTTTGTATATAAACTAGTCTTTTGTTCAGGTTAGGTGTACATATTTCCTTGCCCGCCACCCCAAGACGTGGCTTTCGGCAGGGTTGAGTTATTCAGGGAACAACGTATATCCGATTCGAGATCCCTAACCGAGCGCCAATTCACCGACCCCATGGCCACAGCCCATATTTGTGGGGCTATGGGTGCGTCACGAACTCGCGATCATTAGCTTAGCTTTAGGTCGCGCGACGGCGTGACTTCGTTGATTGCCCTGGCTTCCGGCGAACCCGGCCAGCGAGAAGCGATCAGCAGTAGGCTAGGTCTAGAAGGCCGGCCGGCTACATACAGCGCGCCATGGACGGCCACGGCAGCAATAATGTGGTGCAAGAATGCTTTTGGATGACGTACTTGGACGGCGGCGTCCCGGTGCCCATCCTGGTGGACAGCGCCGGCCCGACGCCGCGGGCCGGTGGTTTCCACCTTCCCCGCGCACGACGGGCGCCCGCGCGGCGATCAAGGCCGCGAGGCAGATGGACCACTACCGGCGGGTGCGGCGCAACGCGAGGCCGATGCCGGAGGTGGCGGCGCGCCTCGGCGGCGAGGACGTGCTCGTCCACCTCATGTACGGTGACATCGACGAGTGCTGCCGGACCGCATGAGGCCCCATCGACCGTGCCAGCAGGCGTACTGGACCTGCTACCACGTACCAAACTGGACCGGTGCAGAGGATGCTGCTGTTCGTCAGCAGCGTTGTTGGGGCTATATCGTCGATCGATCGGGTGTTTGCGAACACCGATTTGTTATTTGTTAAGTTTTGCCCTTTAGCTTTGTGCTTCTTTGTGGTTCAACTGATGAGCTTGATGAGTGATGCCCTTGTGGAGCTGGATGTGGTTGTTTCCCAGATATATACAAGCTATTACAGGGTTACGGTCTTTGTAATATACCACTAATAAGCTATTGTTTCAAGTACCCTTTTATCCTTATTGCTCAAGTGCCTAGGCTTGTTTTAGTTTGTGGTGGGATGTGTTGTAATCTAGGCCCCTTGCTATAAGTTTTCTGATTGCTTACCAATGTTTGACCAAAAATCTTTTTCAAAACGATTCTAATAGTGATACAGGGATTACCTTATTATAAAAGGGGCTATCGCGCTTATCCTTATTGAGCAGTGCCAATTGTGATTTTACTTTGCCATGTTGCGTTTTTTACCGCTTTGTAAAAAACGGCGCCCGGCTTACCCTTATTTCTAACTTTGTTAGTTGTTTATATACATTAAAAAAAAAAAAAAAAACAAAAAACAAAAACCCTTCCTGAGGCATCCCAAAGGACAATACACCCTTTCCCTTACCTCTTTCCCTGATCCCCCATTTACATATAAACATTCACCGTGACTCCCACGCCGGCCCGTTGCCGGGCACGCTAAGCCGCTGCTAGAACCCTGGGCTTTGGTGGCTCCAAAGAAGTAGGAGGACGCACCTTTCAAGGCGCCGGCCGCAGTAGCTGAGCCCGGGAGCCGAGGTGCTTCCACCACCAGCGCGGCGATGCTGCAGCGGACATCGGAGGAGGGATAATCTGCGCCGACGCCACGGGCGAAGCACGGAACTCGCTGGAGCGCCAGCGGGCGAAAGCGCGTGGATGTGGTCTCGGCGCTAGGGCGTGCGTCCCCACGCGCTTGGTGAAGCCGGAGCACGTGTTCGCCGCCATCGCCATCGGCGGGTGGACGCAGGGGAGCGCCTCGAAGAGGGAAGCGCCGCTCGGCCCCGGATCCACGCTGAAGCGCCGCGGGTTGCAGCTGGGGCGGCGAAAGTGAGAGGTTGTGGTAGTGGGGCGCACTAAGGCGCACGGGTGGGCGTGCTTTTAGTACGCCATGTGGGTGGCGTAGGCACGTGCAGGTGGGATACCCAAGCCGTGTTCGCTTGGAGGGGCAAAGCCGGAGGGAGCACTCGCACGCGTTCATCTCGTGAGGCGCCTCAGAGATAGAGTTTTAGTGTGCTGTGTTTTGTTAGAGACGATCAGAACTCACTATTCGTGAAATACGCCGCATCAGAAAAAAAAATGGACTAGAATGTGAAAGGATTATGGTTGTGTTTCAAAGTTTCCAACAATTGTGGTGAAACTTGTAAAAAAAACAATTGCTTTCGTGAAATTATGGCCTAACGGGTAGCTAAAAAGAGTAGTTGATTTGTTGCGGGAAGATCATGAAATGAGACCAAAGGAGTTGCAACATATCATACTTCCTTGCTACGCTTTTTGATATGATATTATATGTAACAAGCTGTCTAATGTTGATACCAAATTCTTTAGAAAACAGGGGTAAAATCACAAATGCACTAGTGGGTATTGCGACGAAAAGTTGTCATTGTCGCCAACTTTAACACCGCTTTTAATGGTTGATAACGTAGTAGTGGGTAAACTGAGACCTCATGCTTTATAAAAGCGATGGTAAAATCGCGAAAATGCTTGAAAAGCTTAGGTGAAGTCACAAACCAGGGACCGGGGCTTTTCGCTGACAAAGAAAGTGAGTGAGAGCAGCCGAGGGCCCATGGCGCTGGGGGGCCCATGAGTTCATTTGATTGTCCTAGTCCGCTTAGCCAGCACTTGGCATTCACGTGTGACTGATCCCTTCCCTTTGAGTCGTGACTTCCTTTGCCTGGACGCGGTGACGGCGGTGACTGCGCCGCCGCGGGTCTGCGACCGCTCCGGCGTAGTGTCCCGATCGATCAATCCCAATCCATCATCATCCGTCGTATCTGACGTCGCCCGTTCCTTCACACCTAACGCTGCGGATGCCGGACCGAGGAGTAAATTGGTAAGTAATTTTATTTCAGTTAGGCCTGGCTGCCGGCACTAATTTCTAAAATTTCAATCTGATTGAATGGCTCGATTATGTGCTGCAATTAGAATGATATTTTGATGATTGAATGACTCCGAACATCTCAGTGCAGTTTCCATGTGAGAGATGATATGAACTTGTGACAGGGATCTGAGGCCTAGACGAGTGCTTGGTTTGTAGATCCACCATAAACCCCGGAAGCCCTTTCGATCCACCCTTTCGGCCGGAGGTCCAACGCGTCCGGCCAACGAGGATCGACGAAGAGATGTCGTCGTCAGCCGAAGCCGAGAGAGCGCCGCCGCGGTTACCGGGGAGAGGTTCGCGCGCGCCATGACTTCGTACGGCGACGCCGAGAAGGTCACCGACGGCAAGCACCACGGTTCAGGGTCAGTGTAATTTACGGCACTCATTTTTCGTCATGCATATATCATGCGCCTGTTCTTAGGACATGACACCATTGAATTTTGATGCGCGCATACGTGCAGGATACGCTGGACGCGGACGCCGATGCTGGCGTTCCAGAGCATCGGCGTGGGTGTACGGCGACATCGGGACGTCGCCGCTGTACGTCTACTCGAGCACGTTCCCGGACGGCATCCGGCACCCCTGACGACCTCCTCGGCGTCCTCTCGCTCATCCTCTACACACTCATCCTCATCCCATGCTAAAGTACGTTCGTCGTCCCTCCACGCCAACGACAACGGCGATGGTGAGATGCATTCATTCACATTCATCTTACTTAGAATTGAATGTAAAAGCGCATTGTCATTGCCATATATGGTTGTGATGACCCACACATATATGTGAATGAACTCTGAAACTGCAGGAGGAACGTTTGCGTTCTACTCGCTGATCTCGCGGTACGCCAAGATCAGGATGATCCCAGACCAGCAGAGCGAGGACGCAACGGTCTCCAACTACAGGGTGGAGGCACCCAGCTCACGGCTGCGGGGAGGGGGCGCGCAGTGGCTCAAGGAGAAGCTCGAGTCCAAAAGCAACGCGGCCAAGATCGGGCTCTTCACCATCACCATCCTCGGCACCTCCATGGTCATGGGCGACGGAACCTGACGCCAGCAATCTCTGGTACGGACCAAGTGTTCCTAAACCCATTGTCGATTTTATATTTGAACAAGACTAAACTGCCGTTTAACTGTTTTTGCAGTGCTCTCGGCAGGAAGTGGATCAGGGAGAAAGCCCCCCCACTTGAGCCAATGTATGTATGCTGCAACATTCAGGCCTTCTTCATGGCACTAGATGGCTCGATCGCTAACCTCTCAAGTGGCTTCTGTTGTCGTTTTCGCCAGCGGAAGTGGTGTGGATCT
The DNA here is from genome assembly GCA_015847255.1 of Hyparrhenia diplandra. Lineage (NCBI taxonomy): Eukaryota > Viridiplantae > Streptophyta > Magnoliopsida > Poales > Poaceae > Hyparrhenia > Hyparrhenia diplandra. The sequence continues at coordinate 23,326 of JADLZK010006057.1, forward strand.
CCTGTATTAATGTGCTTTTCTTCTTCGGTGCAGCGCTTCGGCACCGACAAGGTGGGCTACCCTTCGCGCCCATCATATCCGTGTGGTTCCGTCCCTCATCGCTGGCACCGGGATGTACAACCTCGCCGTGCACGATGCCACCGTGCTCCGCAAAAGAACCCCATGTACATGGTCGACTACTTCCCGCACCAACGGGAAGGAGGCCTGGGTCCTTGGGGGTGTCGTCCTCTGCATCACAGGCACGGAGGCCATGTTTGCGGATCTCGGCCATTTTAACATCAGGGCTATTCAGGTACACACCAACAGCCGCCATCATAGCACTATAATAAAATGAGATGAATCCCACTAAATTGTTGTTTTGGTTTCGCAGATCAGCTTCACATTCATACTACCCTCGGTGGCGCTATGCTACATGGGTCAGGCGGCCTACCTGCGCAAATTCCCGGAAAACGTTGGCGACACCTTCTACAAATCCATCCCAGGTAAGGTAGCGATCGATCGAATTGATGTATGTGCATGGAATGGAAACCTGGACGATGGAAGATGATCGAGAGCTAACAATGCATGCATTGCAGCGCCCATGTTCTGGCCTGTGTTTCTGGTGGCGATCCTGGCGGCCATCATCGCGAGCCAGGCCATGCTGTCGGGCGCCTGCCATCCTGTCCGCCGCCCCCTGTCCCTGGGTTGCTTCTCCCCGGGTGGAGGTGGCCACCTTCCAGCAAGTACGCCGCCAGGTGTATCCCTCCCCCTCGACGTCAACTTCCTGATCGGCGCCGCCAGCGTGGCCGTCACGCTGGGGTTCCAGACCACGGGCCAACATCGGCAACGCGTACGGCATCTGCGTCGGGACCGTCTTCTCCATCACCACGCACCTGCTGGCGGTGGTGATGCTGCTGGTGTGGCGCGCCAACGCGGCGCTGTCCGCCGCCTTCTACGCCTCGCCCCTCATCGCCCTTTACCTCTCCTCGGTGCTCCAAGTTCGTCGAGGGCGGCTACCTGCCCTTCTTGCTTCTCGCTGGTGCTCATGGGGCTCATGGCGGCGTGGCACTACGTGCACGTCCTGCGCTACGGTACGAGCTGACTGGTGCGGTGCCGGCGGCCGAGCTGGCCACCGTGCTGGCGCGCCGCGACGTGCCGGGTGCCCGGCGTCGGGCTGCGCTCTACTCGGAGCTGGTCCAGGATCCCGCCCGTGTTCCCGCGCGCCCGTGGACAAGATCCCCTCCGTGCACGCCGTCTTCGTCTTCGTGTCCATCAAGCACCTCCCGATCCCGCGCGTCGCGGCGCCGGAGCGCTTCATCTTCTGCCGCAAGTCGGCCTGTCAGCGACCGCGTCTTCCGCCAGTCGTTGTGGTACGGGGTACACGGACCCCATGGTGGAGGGGCACCGCGAGTTCGCCGCCTGCTTGGACCGCCTCAAGACGTTCGTCCGGAGGCCGTTTCGCCTCCCAGCGCGTTGGCGGCGGCCGCGGTGGCGGAGGAGGAGCAGCGCTTTCATCGACGCGGAGGCGGAGCGCGGTGGTGTACCTGATGGGGAGGCTGACGGCGACGGTAGCGCCGGGCTGTCGTCGCTGCTCAAAACGGGTGGTGGTCAACGACGCCTACGGCTTCCTGCGGAAGAACCTCCGGCGGGAGAGCCACAAGGCGCTGTCCATCCCCAAGGACCAGCTGCTCAGGGTCGGCATCACCACGAAATCTGACTGATCGTCTCTTTCTTCCTACTAAGTTCTATTAGTATTTTCTCCCCTTTTTTTTTTGCCAGAACTTCTATTTAGGTAGTATTCCACTAGGACTACCTTTGTTTCCTTCAGCTAGTACCTACTAGCTAGGTGCTTGTTCTAATGAAGTGGGTGCTTTTTTTTTCTTAATCACGCAAAAGATTTGTGAGTCTTTGTATTAAGATTGAGAAAAGTTCGGACAACAACTTTTGGCGCCTACGCCGCCTAGGGGTCACTAAAGATTTGGGCGAATTGTAGTGCGTGCTTTTTAGCATTTGGAGTGACTATTGTTCATTAATCTGTTCTGCACATGTATTTGTATGGGTAGTAATAGTTCTTTCTGTTTTTTTTTTTCGTGATGATGCCAATGACGCATATTTCATTAAGCAGAAGGGAGTTTTGTTACAATAGGAAGAAAACGGTAGCTCAACGACAAACAACCCCTCAAAACAAAGACTGATAATAAAAAGATATAGAGGGGGGAACCAAAAATCCCACAACACCTAAGCCTACAGCTGTGCCTGCAAAGCCACAACGATCATCCAATACAGAAGACTTTTTTTTTTGACAGTTCGGACGGAAAAATCCCCTGTCATAGTTGATACATGCTCTCTGAATTCCAAGTTTGGTTTAGAGGATTGGGGTACATATGAAACAGAATCAGACTGTATCCTTAGATAGCGGTTAAGCCTCAGAAGCCATTTGAAATGCCATTCAGTAATCAGAAATCACAATGTGACCACTGAGAAGAAGTTCGAGGCACACAAAAATCACTACATATACGTACACAAACATGGCATACACTGGATTAGCATTGTAGCGAGAGGCATCAGTCTGTGATGCCGTCCTTCAGTTAAGTCTTGCTGAACTGTAATTCTTCTCCTGTTGTCCTTTCTGTTGTCTGATAACATTCAGAAGGATGCAGGCCTTAGCTGAAGAAAACTGTAAATCCAAAAGCTGCTGAACAAGGGATAACGGCTTTGGCGCTTTGTTTGTACCGTATTCGGTGTCACCACACGAAGCAGGCCTCCCCCTTCCCTATCAGTACACACACTAGACAGTAGAGATTGCTGCCTAGGGCTCCTCTGAGTCGGAGGAAGAAAACACGCAGATGCGTAAGGCACAGCCACAGGCACAGCTTGCTCCTCCAGAGTGGACTACTGATGTCCAGACCAGCCCACTTTTTAATGATTTTTTCAAAAAAAAAAAAAGTGTTTACACGGTCAGCGCGTCGAAGTTCGAACTTGAAGGATATTCACTGGTCCAGACATAAAGCTGATGCCACCGGTGAACGGTCATTTGACATACACTCTAGCTCTTGTGGTAACACTGCTTGTGCATTGAAGACATGATGTGTAGAACTCTTCAAACCTCCATCCAGGCTAGCTGCGCGCAGCTCATGAACTCCAAATACTAAACAGAAAGGGAAGATCTCACAGGTGCATTACCACGGCATTGCCGGATATAAAACTCGCGGCCTTTCGCCGCTATCTCTTCTTCCCCTGATCTCATCGTTGGTATGTAATGCGTCCCCTTGTAGCGACGAAACCGTTCTCCGGCCTGCTTCCCTTCCACACAGATCGCCCTCACCCTATTCCCCGTCTGATGGCGACATCATGTCGAGAAAAACAACGTTTTCAGTTTACCACAGATGATCCGTCTTAGACGCTGACAGGCTAGTTTCTTAATCCCTAGGGTGAAACACGACATGCATTACAGCTTCTCTTGTCGATGATTGCAAAGCGTACGGATTTCTAGACTCCCCGTAAAAAGATTAGAAACAGCAGAAATTACTGTCTACATTTCACAGTATCATAAATCTTTTTTCCATCGAAAGAGCAGCACACCAGGCAGGCAGGGAGGTGTGTGACGAAGTTATGAGTGTACAGCAGCTCAAGACTAGTTCTCTTTGTTTTCCTGTTTAGCAAACTCCAGGTTCAGGATACTGACAAATCCTTTAGAAACAACAAACGGGACATTCGTGCTGATGAGGAAAATCAGATTCGCATTCCATGGAATAAACAATATATCACGCCAGTATTGTAGTCTTGATTGTGACTGAAAGTTAATCAACCATTTTCCCTTTGCTCCAATTGCAGCCCCTTCGTTTCCTTTGTGCATAAATCACCATCCCCTTCACCTTGGCATGGGGGCACCCCTCTGCAACCAGTATCTGAACCTCCCAAGCAATGTCACACACGTCAGAAGAAGAATCACTCAATATCTTCCAGCAGCAGACAAAAGCTAGAAGCTTTGCCCTGCTGGATCAAAAAGCTGAGGCAGCCATGCCAGTTGTGAAAAGAGACGCGGCCATCCAGGAACTCTAGGTAAGTTGCCTCAACTTAATTTCTTCGACAAGACTGACATACTTTGTTTTCTTAAAAAGCATTTAACCGCATCCATTTAAAATAACATCAAATCATCATTACATAAAAAAATAAGTCCATGCCTGATTTTCCAATCAAGATGCTATGTTAAAAAAAGAATACACGAGAAAAGTGCAATGTAATTAACTCATCAATTAAATGTTTAAATCAATATTTTGTTACAAACTTATGAGGAACTATATAAACAAAGAAAGATGAAGTGACGGTAACACGAATATCTGAATTTCAGTACGGACTCATATATATATCTTAGTCCTTCTGACATGCCATCATGTTTTTACCGAATTTCTTTAGATTATATTTCTTTTTCTTTCATTTTTTTTTGTTAGGCCATTAGTATCAGCTTTACATGACTTTGCGCACTATGGCATAGCTTCTTACTTCTATACAGACTCATTCCCACCAAGATTTGAGATACATATATAGATGAACTAAAAGATTATGAATAGATAAATAATCACCATGAGTAAAAATCAAAAGAATTGCACTTTTACGCCACTGATCTATTGACATCCGAAGTAGCAAAGATACCTAGATTGTACTATAGGACATAGGTAACAACATACGAGATATGACCTACTACAGATCAATGGTGATAAAACGATAACTGAAATGTGCACTTTTATCATGTGAAAACTTAACATTGGTTCATGATATCCCTTTGGCAGATCGGGATGTGGGAAGTAGTGGCTTTGTCACCCAAGACACTCCTGGCAACAAACAGATATGTGAGGTCCGTCTCAAGCGGGGCTTCCAGAGACTGCAGGAACCTCCAGCTCATAGGGAGAGGCCATAACCTACCATGGAAGCTGAAGTGAGAGAAGTAGCACTGAAGCTAAGAAGAAGGTGTATGTTCGTCTCCCTGAGGTCACCTGCCCCTCATCATGATGCAAGCCGGGCTCTGGGTGATCTCACAGGCATAAAAGAAGCACTACCCAGGAAACATGGGGAGAAGAAGTGAAGTGATAGGTGTTCAAAGAAGTATGCCGTCCAGTCGGACTGGAAGGCGCACACAAAGATATGTGGCACAAAGGAGTACCGATGTGACTGTGGAACAATGTTCAAGGTATGTCTATGTTCAACCAAAAGAGACTCATTCTCATTATAGTTAACACTTAATGAGCCACACTTGGATGTAAATGAGCAATGAATTTGATAGTAGTATTCATCAGTGCATCACGCTATGATACAAGTGTGACTCGGAGCTCTCGCCTTTCATTTAAGGGAGAAAAGAGAGTTTTATAAGCAAAAGTATGGCTCAGTGAGAAAAAAAAAAAGCACATGACGATTAATGACATTATACATAGCTTAAAACATTTCAAGGTATATAGTAGTTAGGTACCAGCATCTAGTAAAACACAACTAGAAAGTAGCTGGGTATAGGATTATTAAGTGTTGGTGAAAAATATAAGTTAGCAGTAGTCAGGAAAAGAGAGTTTTAACTGCTTAAATGGAAAGTAAAATATCTTTAAAAGCTGCATTCATGCGAGGTAATCTAACTGAGGATATTAGAGCAAACGGAAAATATACCATTTTTTTCTCTATTTATCCAGAGTTATGAGACATTCATGTTGCATACTATCCTAATCCAGTTTGTTAAAACAAGTAACTTTTTACTAATAATCCCCATAGACATCAAAACTGTAACAGCGAAACTGGAATGCAATCCACTGAATGTTGAATTCTGGCATCCTTTTTAGCATTGATGGAAATATTATGTACGAATATTTATATATCCCACATTAAATTTTGAAAAATTACCTTCACTCCTCGATTGTATGTAATTGCAGAAAAGACAGCTTCATCACATCGAGCCTTCTGTGATGCACTGGCTGAAGACAACTCCAGGGTTAGCCATACAACCTTGCAACTATGGTGGGAAGTTTGCATGGCCGCAGCAGAATAATATCTTTTCACATGGAGTACCAACCTTACCCCACTTCACCAACCGATGTGATGGTGGCAAACTTGTCTAGCAATGATCATAATTCAGACAGTCATCTGAGATCTCTGTCCCCTTATGCTCATCACAAGAAACACATATTGTTCTCCAAATCCAGATATCACTGGGAAGGATTCAGGCTTTCCACTTGATGGAAGCGCATCGAATTACCCTTATATGTCCATGACTCACCATACATGTCTGCTACTGCACTTCTACAGAAAGCAGAGATGGGTGCAAAAACTAGCCAGGATCCTATATCGCCATTACTCTAAAAGTTTCCTGCGCACGTGACAACTCCTAGTCCTAGAGATAACATGGACATATCATCTGGAAGCCAGGAGACTCCTCGGGAATTCAGCAGCTAATAGTGTTGGCATCAAGGAAGCTGAAGATGAGGGCTCTTCTCAGGAAAGTGGTCGCGATAACATTCTGATGAACACACCATGGGTGAATAGGGTTATAGGCCTACCACAGTGCCTCCTCTTAATTGATTAGTGAATCATCTATTTGGCATGAGAGCAGAGAAGGAGAGTTGGCATATTTCCTGGAAGCCTGACGCAACACAGCAGGCAAGAAAATATTTCAGGGTAGGAGATGCTGGGCTAACCCAGACTTTCTAGGATTAGGAGGCAGTGGGAATTTGGAAATGAGTTCTTGATGCTTACAATGCAGATGTGACCGCATTTGAGCTATTCTTGATGAGCAGCAGTAGCCGCAGGAGGTTATTATCTTTACCATCAGCCATCACTTGACTCCACCGCACCAGAGAAACCTATTTGGGAATCCTGATGCAGACATTTTACTTTACTCTGGTAGTTCAGCTTTCACTAAGCTGTCCTTTTGGACCCCTGGAGCAGCAGCAGTCATTGCTTTAGCATTAACATGTGCCAGGCCATAAAAAGCCTTGTGCTGTTAGAGGGGCTTTACGAGAGCATTTCTATAGGGCAACCAGAGGGTAACTCAGTATCTTGTCTGCGTCAGAGTGACCACAAGGACAGCTTTTTATGGAATTTATGTAGTCTCATTCAAGATATATCAATAAATACTTTATGTTTTGTTGCAAAAGGAAAGCAGAACATATGGATGTTGATGTTAGTTCTCATTTGATGTTTTCTCGGTTGATAATAGAAAATGGTGCAACTCCGGCTCATAATGCATGCAGATTGTAGAACAATCTATTGGGGTCAACAATTTATTTTTACTATGTTTTAGACTTTTAGTAGAATAAGAAGAACCACCGCAGACGGTGCTCTTTAATTTTCATGTAGCAAGCTGACAGATTTCTTGAACTCCTGTATGTGGTTTTAGTCACCTGTATGAATGTGGTGTGTTTATTTTTTTAACTCCACAACTAGTGGCCTAATTCGGTAGGCATGCTCTAAATAATTTGGGCCCTGAAGTAATTTAGCATTTTCTTTATAGCAAAGGATCCAAATACAAGTTTAAGAAACAAAGAACGACAATAAAAAAAAAGTTACACAAGGCTGTCGAGCCATTGATCTATTGCAGGATGAACCAGACCTTTGCGTGTAGCAAAACTAGAGCAAATTCTGCCTTGAACTTGTTTCGACAAAAGGAAACCGCCTGACTAGGGACATAAGTCTGCGTAGGTATATAATTTAACATGCCGTGAAAGTATACACATGAGTATATAAAAGTAAAGGACAACAACAACTCATAGAACACGAATCTTCATTCATTTGAGAATTACAAAGTACATGCTCCCTCTGGGGATTACATTGAGTTGTGCCTAATACATTTTGACTAAAAGTGGCAATCATCGATTGAAAGTTCTTGGTTCCCCTAGGCCTTGTGAGGTCGCTGGTTAATTACATCCACGATGTTGGACACCGAAAAAGCTGCGTGCAAAATGATGGTCATCTTGTAATTTCCAAATGTGCATGAGTTTGATTTGAAAGAATAATAATATTCCAAAAGCCTTGTTCGGTCATTGGCTTACAAATTCCTAGCCTCGTTAAATACGGAGTTAATAATGAAGTCTGCAATAAAAGGTGTTTAGCCTTGTCAGTCACGAACAAATAAATAAATACCCTACCTCATCGGTCAGAATAACATCTCTAGCCTTGTTAGTCATAGAGTTTGGAGTGAGGCCTATGAAACTATCCAGTCTCGTCGGGTCGCGGAACTAAATATGTACTTCCTCCGATGGTATTAGAAGTCGCTTAGGACAGCTTAATAATGCCCCAAAACACAACTTTGACCTTTCTTATTATTATAAAAAAAATATTTATGAGATGTGATATATGTATACTTTTACTTCAAAAGTCTTTTTTAAGATAAATCTATCATATAATTTTTACATTTACAAACTCAATAACTTAAAAGTTATTGATGATTTATACCTCGATGTTTGACCCAAAACCCTGGTGACAAAAACTTAATTTCTAATACCATCCCTCGAGGGAGATTCCACCTCGCTGGTTGAGTCTAAACATCCAACCTCGCCGTCATGGAGTCTAAACATCACACAAAGACTGGCCAGAAGCATCCCATCTGGTCTACCTTCAACCCTAACTACACACGCCAAGAGTTTCCCCACACCTTACCCATATCTACACCTCATGCCTTAACCAAAACCATTATACTTCACCTCTCAAGCATCACATCACGTTTTTTTTTTTTTTTTTAGATAATGGATAATAAAATTCGATTATCTAGATCCGTGGATATACACGGCCAAAATTATTACAAAAGTTTGAAAAATAAACAAACAGTCGGGTAGCCTTTTTACATAGACTTTTGGGGACTAAAGCAAACGGAAAAATGTTTCCACCATCCATTGAAATTTCTAAAGCAATGATCTCTAATTTCTTGCTCATCGCGAATGAGGGCGCCCTTAGCCTGCTCGTTATCTACAACCGGGCCCATAAGCTGTAACTAGTAAGCTCCCCTAAAATAACCTGCATAATAGAACTAGATTTCATTCTTTTTAAAAATTATGTCATTAAGCATCTCTAGAAAGCCCAAGATATCGCGCACCAAAAAACCAACTCCAAATCAACGCTTAATTTCTTTATGTTGATTATTAAGCCATTACCAAACATATGGTTTATAGAATTAGGTTGGTTGAGGTTAGTAGCATAGAAAAATAATCCTCCAAATCATCTTCGCCAAGGACAAAATTCAAGAAAAGGTGTTGTATTGTTTCATTCATATTACAACAAAGACATTTCCGACTCCCTTTCCAGCTTTTTCTTAGCAAGGTTGTCTTTTGTCAAGATGACACCCCTTTGAAGGAATCAGAGAAAGATTTTTAATCTTTAGAGATATTTTCCATTTTCAGATCTTCCCGAAAGGTGGATGTGTATCTATAGCATCAAGATACATAGACCGCATAAATACAAAGTCCAGATTTTGTTAAAAGCCATCTAAAATGGTCCCTACCATCCACCAAGACAACATTGGAAACCCTGGGCTACTAGGTTGCTTTCACCCCTTTAGGTTATTATCCACCAAAGACCTTCTAAAGGAAATGTTAAGAGGTCTAGAGGACATTACTTTTGAAATCATAGCATGACGATCCCGTGCTATGTTATATAGGCTCTGAATCTATCTTTGAGTGGCTTGTCACCTATCCAAAGTATCATCCTAAAGCTCCTCGTCTTTGGTTCCATCTATAATTATGAAGGAACCTTTAGCGTAGTACCTCCTCTCTTTAATATGCATGAGGCCTCTAGAAATGGGAGTCATTCGTGGTTTGGCTTTGATACTTAGGTAATGGTCTTGGACCTCAAATATTTATTCCTTAGCAAGGATTGCTAGGGTGCCATCGGTATTCAAAAGATTAACCAACCATTTGGCCAATAAACATTTGTTTTGAAGATGTAAATCTAAGATGCCAAGACTCCCCCGATTCTTAGGGCTTACATAAGATGTCCCATCTAGCAAGCCTCAGATTTATATTTATCAAGAGAACCTTGCGTGAAAAACCTTGATCTGAATTAATCAAGGTTTTAAGAACTCCTTTCGTATTTCAAGAAGGGCATCATAAACATAGGAAGACTACTTAGACAGAATTAAGTTATGACAAGTCTCCTCCATAGGATAGGTATTTAGCTTTCCAAAGAAGAGTGCTTTTGTTCAAAACATTCTTCAATTATTCTCCATTGAATTCGTGAGTTGTTTATGGTGCATTGGGATGCCTAAATACGGTAAATGGATAGGATTCCGTAAACCGCCTAACACGAGTAGTGTGGTTTTGAAGTCAAAATGAATTCAAATTTTAGTTCAAGATTTCGGTTTCTGCCGGTATTTAATTTAGACCACCGTTTTTGAAAACCAATTCCTAAAGTAAAATGTTGAATTAAACTTTTTTTTTTTTTCAAACTTCAATTCAAATTTTTTGCTTGCTTCAATTTGAAAAATCAATTGGTTATAAAGATAATTTTGCCATCTCCATTTTTGCAATTTTTGATTTTTCAAACCATCATCGGTAAGTTGGGATAATGGTTTCCTCTGATATTTGTCCAATTGGGATGCCCATCAATAAGAAATGGATAGGCTCTCAATTACATCTAAAGAGATAGTGTAATATAATTCCAGACATTTGATCCATAATTTGACCTCCACGCTCTTGTGCATCAATACGAAGACCAACATCAAAGTGCATTTACTTTAAGATTCCGACATAGGATCCCTGTCTCGAAAGATAATGGTGTGGAAGTATAAAATAACAAACCAATCATACCAGATGGGGGATTCCTCTTATCCTCCCTTTGCTCCATCCAAAGAAGTCTATCCGATTTATGTTAAATAAGATAGAGAGAAGCCTTTCATACATGTAAAGTTTGTTTGGAAAAAAGACCACTTCATCTTTACTTTATGTGTCAATTCCTCAAAGTCAATTTTGAAAATGGCACCATTCCTCACTTTTTGGTATGTAATTCATGGATGGTTTTGTAGAATAACAACACCTCCATAATATGCCTTCCCCGCATAAAATGTCACTCACTCTTTTTGGACTCACCACATGGATGGTTTCTATTCAAATTTCAGTTCCAACTTTTTGTGAAGATCTTAAAACGGAACATTAAGGCACAAATAGACCTAAATGGACTCACTTATATTTTTAATAGCATTCTGAATTTTTGGAATTAAGTTAATAATTCCAAAGTTCAGTTAAAAAGATCTAGAGTCTCCTTCAGAATTCGGAGAAAAGAGATAAAAATCATACTTGATCAACCCCCAAAAAACACTGATTAAATTCATTTGGGAATCCATTTCCGTCCAGAGCCTTGTTATGCTCATTTGGAAGATTGCATCCCTCACTTGATTCAGTGAAGTTTGCAATGAGGATATCATTTTCTCAGGTGATACTTGTGGAATATCTAGAATTTGGATGTTCCACCTCAGTGGATCTCCCACTGCCTGAGCCCCAAAAAAGATTTTTTATAATACTTGGTAATGTGGTTTTGGGGCAAAATTCATCAACAACAACCCCTTGATCATTCTCAAGTTTAAAAAATATATTTGTTTTGGTGATGTTTTGCCATTGGCTACTAGGTGAAAAGAATCTAGTGTTCGTGACGCCTTCCAATAGGTTTTGACTTTAGCTCTCTCCTTACCACTTTAGTTCCTCCTCTTCAAAAGAGAAACTAAACGCTCCTTAAGATAGTGCTTGAGATTGATCTTGATCGTGAGCAGACAATCGGGTCTATTGCCTTTTTGTCAAGATTTTGTTATTTCAAAGGTGGTCTTCTTCTTTTTTGTAAGACCCTCGCAGTTGTTTGTAGCCCAGCCTCCGAGATATTGTGCGAGTCTACTAATTTTTGCATGCCACATCACAGTATATAAATGCGAAGTAGAAGTAATCCTATAAGTAGCATGTAATAAGTGAGTGTTTATCTATTAGTGGGTGTGCGATAAGGTAATGGCTCGCGGGCAATCTACTATACAGCTTTATCAAATCTCATTTGCATAAAAAGTAAAGCACTAGCATCTACTCATCGCATGCCTATTTAAGTTCTTACGAGGTTGGGTGGGAGATGGCACACGAATGGTCGATTAAACTCCAACTCCTCAAGTAATGGGGGGCCCTCCTCACGCGAACTCCTCCTCCCAGAAGTCTTCTAACAAGGCATTAATGAGATAAACTAATTCTCCTATAGATGATCACAAAGAAGCAATAGAAAATGAAAAGATCCAAATGCACCTCATACATATAAGCCTATAACATAGAGCTTAATTTTAGAAAAATTTGAGCATCATATGAATTTTCTAACTTTAAATCATATTTTGATAAATAAAGAGGAATGGAAACACCGGAGTTCATGGGATTGAAGAGGAGCTCTGCGTCATTGACAGTGGGGCTAGGTACACGGGTCAATGTTGGATTATTACTCGGACCAAAGTTTATGTCGTCCACGCCGATCGAGGCCGAGGTGGCCCGCACGTGTGTTAGATGTAAAGGGTAAGCCACGTGGAATTTCCGCCTTCTAACGTCTTTATGGTGCATGGGGCCCGCCCATGAGTGGGCGCGTGCAGGTTATCCATAAGACCGCGAAACTCGGTTTGCGCTTGACTGCGGTCCATCTACTCGATCTCTTTTGGTCCACGATGGTTCGCTCACGACGCCATGGCTGCCCTCTCCTCCTCTATCTCCCTATGGCGCTGCTCTTGCCTGCGGGCCGCCCGAGGCACTACGGGTCTGTAGGGTCGCTAAGGGGCTCTACCGCCGCGAGGACATTGATGGCGAGCTAAAGGCAAGGTCTTAGGGTTCCCGTCGGCCACGCTCATGGAACGGGCGTCAAGGCAACGCAATCGCGGATGGAGTGGTACGCTAGGACGCTGCCGTACCGGCTGCAAAGCAGCTTTTATGGTTCTCTGGCGCCCGGGTGGGCACGCTTAAGGTGCGAATATGGTAGCGGCTCGGTAGAGTGGCTACGCACGCAACCGAGCCAAACCGCATCATTTTCTCCTCGATCGTCACCGGGGGCTAAAGGGCTCATCGGTGATGACCAAAACGTTGAGTCCGCACCGTGGTGAAGGCACGCGGGGAGCTCCGCGACCATGTTGTTGCAGCTGTTCAAGGTCAAGGCGTAAGCTTTTTCCCTTAGTGACTATGTAGTTGCGCGCTTAGGCTACAATGGGTGCTCGACGACGCTGCCCTCGCCTAGCGAGACAACTGGAGTCGTAGCGAACGACGCTGACACAACGGGCGCCGATGGTGCACCACCACGCCGCGAGGTAGGGGCTCGAGGTGGCTACGGGCTCCTAGTGGCACAAAGATGTGTGCTTTTGTGCATCTTCTGGCGTGAGGCGAGGCCCGGATCGGGTCAGGAGGGTCACCTCTACCAATCGAATCCACCGGAATGGGACCTCTTTGTGGCGGGCTTGGCGCTGGGCGCAGCGCTGTGCTCATGTTGTGCCTGTGCGGCTGGCGGCGGCATTCCTCGCAAGTGGCTCGGTGTCATTGCATTGCGTCGCGAGCGCTGTGCATCGCGGTGTAGCGCGTGCATGCGTGCATAGTGTCGCGTAGTGTCGTAAAGGAATGTTGTGGCTCCTCCTGTAAGCGGGCACGCGTAAACGTGTAACGGGAAGAAATGGGGCAAGGCTCACCATGGGCTCACGCTGCAGCATCATTGCATCGGGCTAGTGGGTTGTGGGCGCAGCAGGACTTCACGGCAGTCTCGGTGTAACACTCTAAAATTTTGTTTAGTTTAAAATCACTAAAAAAATAAATTTTAAAATTTTGCATAGAGTTAACCTAGTATTGAACATAAATAATTTTGCTAAAAATAAAATAACCTAGAAAACTAGAGGAAATTGTGTGAACGTTAGTGAATGCTTGTTTGCTTGCTTGATGAACTAATGTGGCACCCTTGCATTCAATTTTCAAATTCAATTCATATATTATATACATATAGGAAATGGAAACAGAAAGAATTATTTAAATAGAAAAGGACGAATGGGCCTCACCCCTCTCCTCTCCGACCCACAGCAGCAGCAGCCAGCCACTCTCTCCCCTCCGCACGTCTGGTGAGGCCAATTCTCCCACGAAGCCTAGCCTCTCCCAGCCCAGCCTCCCCCTCCCCAGCCCAGCCTCTCCATGGCCTGGCCCACCGCCCCTCTCCCTTCTCTTTCTGCCCCGCTGATGACCGGGGCTGCCCATCAGCTCCTTCTCCCTCTCTCGCCGACACGCGTATGTGCCCTCAAACCTTTATTTGGCGCATGTACACTGCCCAAATTCTGGCGCACAGTTCCTCTTTATGTCTAAGGTGTCCTGTCCTTTCCTTTTTTGTTTTTTTTTTGTGGGAGGCCAGGGTGAATTAACACCCATTACATTCGCTTTTCAGGGAGGTCGGGGGTTTTAGTTAAGAGGGAAGACATGGGAAATGAGCATGTCACATGCTGGAGCAAGGGCTACATGTTTGGTTTTTCCATATTTTTTAAACTTAGCAAACTTTAAAATATAAGAACTTTCAAGTAAACATCTATATTTTAAATTTTGTTTGCACCCATTAAATCTACTTGGCGACGGTAGATTCATGAAAGAGATCCACGCTTATACAAGCCAACAATTTTTCTTGATGATAAAGTTTTACGCTTAGGAGTACAAAGTTTCAAATGCTTCAAGATAAAAGTTTCTAAATATGGAGCACGTAAAGTTTTGAAATTTAAAAGTTACATTTTTGATGTCCAAAGTTCATAGCATTTCATAGAAAGTTTGAAATGAGCTAGTATAAAGTTCTTGAATTTAGGTGGTAGAGTCGGATTTGTATGGGCGCTATGCGAGATTAGGTTTCCGCTTTTCTGATATTAAGTTTTAGGGCGCTGCTTTGTCGAGATTAGGTTCTGTGGCGCTTAGTCGTAGATTAGGTTCGTATGCTTGTCTGAGATGAGTTAGGTTCGCGTCTTTGCCGAAAATTAAGGTCTGATGGCTTTGCCGAGATTAGGCTGATGCGGCTATGCCGGTGATTAGGTCTCATGGCGCTGCCGGTGATTAGGGGTTTATGGTTTTTGCCGAGATTAGGTTCGCGGCTTTTAGTGATGATTAGTGTCGCGGCGCTATCGGTGATTAGGGATCATGGCTTGGCTCAAGGATTAGGGGTTGACGGCGCTATCGAGATTAGGTTACCGACGCTTTGTCGAGTCACTAACTGATTTTAAATTTAGTGTTTTGGGGCAAGTGTCCTTTTAAATGCATTACGTCTCTACCGTGCAACGGTTTTGGCTGCCAGTGTCTTTTGAAAGCATGCCCCAATGGGTTTTGGGGGTCTTTTGAAAAAGCATGTGCCCCTATTTGGCAAATGGGTTTTGGGCTAAGTGTATTTTTCAAAAAGTATGCCCCCACCGCATACCGTTTCTTTTAGGGCAATTGTCATTTCAAAACTAGGCCCCATACTGTGCAATGAGTTTTTGGCAATTATCTTTTCTTTCAAATTGGATATTGGTCAACATTTTATAGGCTATGCATCAGAATGAACTATCAAGCTATTAAAAGTTTATGATATGATAGTCCAAAAAGTACATACTTGTTTAAAAGTTTGTAATGTATTCATTCATTTAAGCAAATTCCTTTTGAGTGTAACCTCTTTCACCTAGCAGTCCAAAATTGTATAATGTCACAGCTTCTAAGTTTTTCTATATTCTAGCACACTTTTTGTTTTGGTAATATAGTGTATAAGTATGATGGACATAAGGTTTATTATATTTTATATATATTTCTTTACCCACAAATCTGATGTGTCCCTAAAGAGAAAAATTCTCCTTAGCTTGTAGAAAAGTAAATCTTTCCTCGCCCATTGATTCGCTGACAAGAGAAAACGTATTGGCAACCTATCGAAGGCCAGACAAGCAGTAAAACTAGACAAGAGAAACAGAGAAAACCAGTGAAAAATTGGCCCATTGATTCGCTGACAAGAGAAACTAGACAGTAGAAACAATTCGCTGACGGTTGACAAGAGAAACTAGACAAGTAAAACATGTGTGTCAGTACGCTGAGTTAATTAATCCGACGGGTGCCGCTGGCTGTATCGGGTGCGCGTGCGCGCTGAGCAGCACTACTTCCCGCGTATGTGGCCCCATTGCGCGTCAACAACGCTGCCAGCTGTGTCAACTAGCACCAGCGAACATCAACGCCGACAGGGC
>JADLZK010006058.1:0-97291 GCA_015847255.1 Hyparrhenia diplandra
CATTTCCTTTTTCCCTTCGCCCCGAAAGTGGCTCCTCCCCAGAAACCTTTGGCGCCTATAAAAGGGATCTCTCGCCACCCGCTGGGCTTCTCCTCGCATACCTAAACCCTCGACATTCATACGCACACACCACTAACGTAGACTTGGGAGCCGCCTCCTCTCTCTATTACGCTTGTATTCTGCCCGACATGAGCCGCTTTGAGCTCACCACATAGTGACTGACCGAGATCGGACTAGGTGCCCCATTGCCCCAACCAAGATAAATCTTAAGGCCTTGTGTCCCTCGAAGCTAGGCCATCGGAGAGCCCCACACGCCTAATTACTTTATCGTCTTCGTGCATACCCCGTGATATTGGAAGCCACGACAAGTACAATATAGATGAAAATAGTTTCTTGATGTACCCTATTTTTATCTAATATAATTCTAATTCTTGTTTTGTTTAAGTGTGATGTACCCTTTTTAAAATTATGCTATATAATTCTAATGCATCTTTCGTTTTTCGTAGCAAAAAGGGGGTCTTCTTTCCTTACGTTGGCAGCACCTATACCGGCCATATATTCCAAAATGCTCGCCGTCGTGCTCATGCATTGCCAACGATGTGGCACCGGATGAGTCCGCCCCCAAATCCATGCGCCCCCGGCAGAATATGCCGCCACCGGTTGCATCTGTCCTCACGGCCCATTTTGAAAGGCAAGCAGCACCAACACCGAGAGGGGATTATCAGAGAATCATCCACCAGATCGAGAGATCACAACAACTAACCTCGAGTACTCCCACCGTGTTTTTATATTTTAAAAATTGGTTAGCAGCAGTGATCCGTGTATATTTCACGTGTGCAGTTTATGCTTCCTTGGTACTAAGGACAGTGCTGCCGACCACTCAATCATGCCAGGAAACTAAAAATACTACATGGCCATCAGCTGCTAGGAGAATGTGCTATAATTTATGAACGAACATTCATACGTTCTAATTTACAGGTGCTTGAAAACTACTGCTCCTCTCTGCCCCATAGAGTTTGTCGTTTTTGACTTTTTAAACTTCATATTTGACCATCCGTCTTATTCAAAAATATTTATGTAAAATCATATAATCAATATTCAAGTATCTTTATTGATAAAATACATTACGTAATATTATATTTGTGCAAAAATTTGCAATAAGGCGCAAGCATCAGATGATGCGGAATCGAGGGCACAAACTCGAGTGGAACGGATGGGAAGGAGTACTCTCTTTAAGCGAGCGTTTTATAGCCGGTGATAGGCCACTGCTGTATAGGCCTATAGGAGTCTCTGATGCGCTGAGCAACCGTGGCCCAGTGCCCAGCATTTGCAGATTGAATATTTCCAGGCATCTGATAGATAGGAAGCGCGATGTGACCATGCCAAAGCAAATCAACACTCAGCACTCATAGTTGTAAGCACCGGCGCTTAAAGGTGAAAGCTATACTTAATTTCAGATCTTTTAGGCTTTCCACCTGCAAGGCTACTACTTGGTTTTATATGATTGTAGATTAAAACACCTTTGTTGTGATGGAAGAAAGATCATGATGTTATCACAACACAACAAGTTCATTGTCAGCACAATTCTTGAAACACAAGAATTAGGAGTCGAGATCTACTTTTTCAAGAGGGTGAGGATGATATGCACATGCCACCGTTAACTCAAGTTATACATGAAGCAACAAGTGCAAGACCGTTACGTTGAGCCAAGCATTGGATACACTCCACACTATCACACGCAAACTGTAATCTTACTCCAACAAAAGGTATGCTTTCCTATCTAAATTACATCCTAACATTAATAAGAATTATATAGTTACCTAAATCATGTACTCCTAATGTTACTTTAGGTTTAAAAAAGAGGGTACAACATTGGGCTACATGACGACGTAGAAGGTCACGCCGAGGACACGGAAGATTGCTGCCCAAGATGAGAAGACAAGTCTAGCAAAAACTGGACCAGATTAGGTTGTTGAAAACGGACCAGTTCAAGAAACGTTAAGTAACTTTTGATTCACAAAAGCAATGAAGGTGAATGAGCACATTTTGGAAAGTTTGTGAACTCTAATTTGCAATGGAACAAGTCCTGACCTGTTTGAATACACCAGTCAAACAGCCCGACCTGTTTTAGTGTCGACCGGTCGAAGCTCAACAGTCTTCTTGGGACAAGATGTTGCATTGGCCAACTTCTCATTCAATACTGCACCATCCTCCAATGTTTCGTGGTGCATGGCATACATGGTTAGAAAGATGATAAAGTTATCTTTCCAATGCATCCAACGGTTCATCATTTCAACTTCTGAGCAAAGAGTTATGATCAAAACATTTGAAACCGCATACGAGGCCAAGAGTCACGCTGAACTAAAATCACTTCAAGAAAGCATTAGCCGTTGGTTTTCCACCTTCCAACATGGATCCTTCAGTTCACATCTATCTTAGAGACTTGTTTCTTTATATAAATATCCCCTATATGTAAGCTTGGTAGATAGATGTTGATGAATTAAGATAATCCAAGTGATTTTGTTTGCCGAGTGAGCCGAAAGTGCTTACTCACCCGTTTCTTCCTTATTCTTCCCGACTTGTGAAGAGATCCCTTTGGGATCCACTACTTCGATGCTCTTGCCCGTTTTACCTTGCGCCGTGTGTGGATTAGCTTCTCGGATTGTGGTTCGCGCCGTTTGGAGATCGAGTCGAAGTCGCCAGCGGTTCGGTGCCTCTCTCCCCGTCGCTTGGTTTATCCAACCTTGGGCCGATAAAGCTAGTTATCGGTGATCTTGACAAGTTATCTCTCTTGCCGTCTTTAGCAAAGTTATCTCCGCTGCCCCGTACCAAGTTATCTTGTTCGTCAACCTCTTTGTCGTGAAGATCGGGCCACCCCTTGCCGATTCCAAATCGGTAGTTATCAAAGCGTGTTTAAAATATATCAGGCATCTGAATAAATTTGCTATGTATAACCTCTTAATGGAAAACGTGCTCATCGAGCACGGGCCACGATTTTTTTTTTTGACTTTATGTATATTGTATACTTCCTCCTATCGTGAATGCAACTAATTAAAGAAAAAACCCACAACGATTTGCAAACGTGTTATATACATATTAGTCAGAGTTGAACGATCTTTGAAATGTAGTGTATCCGGGACATTGTTAGATTTCAAATCTCTTCAGCAACAAGTTTCTTTTAGATATTATCGTTTCATTTGATTCCGGATCACATGGATTGATTGTACAGTTGTAGTACCCCTGGACTTAATTGGCAACTGGGTCAAAAGTAGTGATAAGGTTGTAGCTTTGAAAAAACAAAAGCTCGGAGTACTCCATCGTCCTTGCCTAGTGTACATATGCATAGACTACTAAAAAATGGTAAGGGTCGTAACTCGAATGCCATGGCAGAAACAAAGACTGTCAATTTCCTAGTCTAAAGAAAGTGAGTGACAATAGAACTGCAGGCACTTGGAAGACTCATAAATAAGTGAGACTCTACCATAGCTTTCTATCCTCATTTATTCCTCTATTTATCGTTTTTTGACGACGCTATATTTATTGAAGAGAGGAAAAACACAAGAAACCCGTGTCTAGCCAGTTAAACCGCGCCTTCACGTAGAAACCAATCTGATTTGTGGTAGTGACATAGTGGGCTATACGACATCACGATAAAAGTGCGTTTGGGGAGATAGTTTTTCGCCTGATGTTCAAGACTATAAAACCGTGATGGTTTAAAGACATTATGAGCCCTTGGGCGTAGTTACCACTTATACCAGATAATTAATATTCGTAGGTTTCGATCATCTCTTTATTAATTTCGTCGTTTCGAGTTGAAGTGCCTCTGCGATACGACTATACATATCCAATTAAGATGGTAGATAGGCGAAGCAATTGCGGCGCTGTGTGTGTCTTGTTCGATAAAAAGAAATTGCGGGGATACATAGGCATGTAAACAAGGCCTAAGGGATTATATTAAGACGTTTGCTTGTATTTATAGGAAAACACAAATAGGAAATGAATAATACATAATTAATGACGAACGTGCATGGCTACTCGATCGATCAAGACCAATCTGTACAAAAAATCTTTTATGACAAGCTGTTTCGTTATTTTCGTCTTGTGAGTCCCGGATCACTTGGAGCCATTTGAAAGCTATCAGTTCCTGGACTTGATCAAGTCAATGGTGAGGTAGTGCCGTAGAAAACGAGGTGCGGTACCGTGCTAGTACAGTGCCCCTCGTCCTTGCCCGGCCGTAATATATATAGTAGACGCGAAAACTAAAACCAGTTGTAATTTGTATTTTTTTTTGAGAATGACACGGTACAACGCAAGCTCGCGGCAACGCGCAGCATACTCACCCCATGACACGTGGCGTGCGTGGCCTCCTACTCCATGTGAGCACCTCCAGGCGACCCGGCCGAGATGCGGTAGATTCGAAGAATCACCGGGTGGCGCGCCGTCGGGTCGAATTTTTAACGCCGCTACTCACCATAATGCATAACGCGGAAAATCCTAGGAAAATCCGGGAAAAGGTCACGAGCAGGGATTTGAACCCCGGTGGGTAGCGGCCCCACCGGACCGGCCCTACCATTGGACTTTCTGTTGGTCGCTTGTAATTTGTATTTCCTAGGCCTCACGTCATACCGATCGTCATATTTACATGTTTTGACTGAGTTTAAGAAAATAATACCAACATTTATTGTCGTAACTGCCGGGCGCCGCCCTAGGGCCCAAGGCCCGGCAAGCGGTGAACTGGCGACGCCCTTGACCGCCCACCTCATCTTTCGGCCGTCGTTAAGTAATAATAGTTATTTAGCGAATAAATATTTAGAGAGAAAGAAATAAATTGTTTTTATCAAGAGCTATTCCAATCTATAAGGAAAGCGCCATAAATATTTTTTTTTTAGCATGGAAGTCCCCTGGACTATAAATACAAGGGTATGTCAGTTGAACCTAATGAGAGAAAAATTGAAGGGTAACAACGGCTCTTGGCTTTAGGCTCTCTCTCTAAACCCTAGCGCACGTGCCGCCACCTCACGCCCGCCGCCCCTTGCCGGCGTCTCCTGCGCGCCCTAGGGCAGGCCCGCCCATGAGCCGTCGCCTGCCCTCCCAGCGGTAATCGCAGCGGCTCAGCCGCGCGGTTCGCCCGTCTGCGCCGTCGCCCGGTGTTATACGTCATCATCGCCGCATCCTACCTCGTCGTTCGCCGCCGGGCCTACGTCATCACGCCGCCGATCACGTCGTCATCACCGCCATCAACACGCCGCCCCCTGCTGACACACCACCGCCTCAACGCCAAGCTGCTCTGGCCACGTGTCATGCCGGAATTGATCCGTTTAGATACTTGTATCTCATAATAATTATTATGAAAATATTTTTTATGACCAATCAATTGATACTTAATAATACACATATTATATGTATTAGTATTTTTGAACATATTTAGTCAATGTTAGAAAATTCTCCAGCCAATGTCTAGTATTAAGCTTTGAAAAATGATATGGAGTATTTTTTTTACAGGGAGTAAACTGTATGTGTATACCCAAGGCGAAGAATAAAAAGCAACCAGTAGATGTCTTAGCTGTATTGTTTCAGCTTATTTTCATTCACAAACACTACTGAAACAAGCAAAATCAGCCGGTATATCGATCAACAGAAGACGGGTTTAGGTGGAAAGGCTGAATTACGCACTCTGTAAAAAGATCAACGAAGCCGTCTGAAGATGATCGCCGTGGTAGTGGAGTAGAGTGACAAGGTAACGCACGTAGGTAACACACTTATGTTTCACCCACCCACCGAGCCACAGTGTGCAGTGCAGTCCAGTCCATATGGAGACGTGCAAGGATCATCGTCGTTGCCGTGGCCGAGGTTGGTTCACCGGCCGAGATTTGTATAAAAATCTTTTCCCGGCCGGCAAGCAGCTGTTCCGTTATTTTCGTCAATTTGACTCCCGATCACTGGAGCGATTTGGAAAGCATCAGCAGCTCTTGGACTTGAGGACTCGAACACAAGTCAATGGTGGTGAGGTAGTGCGTTAGAAAAAACGAAATGCATGCTATTACATTGCCCGTCGTCCTAGTCGTAATAATACAAATGTGAAAAGTTTTTAATTCGTTTTGTACAGAGGTAAATCTGCTTTTATAAAGCAACACCAGACACAACATTGCTTGGGTTATCAGCTTACAGGAAGAGCATCCAAAACGTGCATACCAGTTATAATTCGTATTCCAAACCTTCCAAAAAGAATACTTCTCATTTCTCCAAGAATTTAAATAAAAATTTAACTAAATTTATAGAAAATAATATCAATGTTTATATCTCTAATAAATCACTACAGAAATATAATCTATGTGGTCAATATAGTGATATGTATTACATGTCATAAATATTAGTACTGTACCTATTTAAATACGTGTAGTCAAATTAAAATGTTCATTTTCTTGTAATACAAGGTGTAAGATTTTTTTATAGGGAAGTATTAAACGGTATACGATATATCCAGGTGGAGAGGAAAAATGAGCGCCCAATTTTTCTTGTCCGGAAGAAGAAGAAAGGCTGTGAATTACGCAAATGTGTAGAAAATCAACGAAGTCGTAAGATCACCGTAGTAGTGGAGGACAATGGCAAGACCACTTGGAGGGAGAACATCTTGGGCTGGCAGTGGCAGTTGGCACTCCGCAGCACCAGCAGAAGCAGGCAAGGTGCCCAGACCAGAACGAACCCCGCAGCAGGCAGCACATTAGTAGCAGATGATATCACGTTTCTGACCCGCTCCCACGCAGACGCAGGCAGGATGCCTCTGCTTTGGGCAACCAGCCCGGTAAGGTAACGCACGTATGTTTCACCACCGAGCCAGCCCAGCAGCGCAGTCCAGTCCATGGAGACGTTACGTAAGATCGTCGCTGGAACGCAAATGCAGTGGCAGGTTGGTTCATTGGCGGCGAGCCGGCGAGGTTCACGCACTGCACTCTGCCGATCCCATATCACCACGACACGACACGACACGCGATGAAATGCGCTGGCCGAGTGAAGTGAAACTGATCGGACCCTCCACACTGCACTGCACTCCACTGCCGGCGAACCCGACATCGGTTTGCTTTGGGGCCAAGCCACGGGCCAACCTGAGCAAACGCACCGGCCGACGTGAGCCAGCCAACGCGGACGGGACGCAAGACGGCGCGGCGCAATGCACCCGACTGGCATGGCGGGCATCCAAGCCCCAGGGGCCTCCGGCTGGGCGGCTGCCAGGCGGGACCACCTGCTGACCGTGCCGGGCCGGGCCGGGGAAGCAGAGACAACCAGAGCGCGGCGCGCAACGACAAGGCAACCGGAAAAGCCAGCCCGACGCGACGCCAAACCAAAACGCCTCGCCCCGGTAGCCGAGGCGAGCCGGCCCCAGCCGCCCCGCCTCCCCATAAAGGAGGGAGGCCGACGAGGAGGCGCAGCGCAGCCGAGCTAACAGAAGGACCACGCGACGCTGCTGCTGCCGCGGGACACGCGACCCTGACCTGACCTTCCCTACTCCAGTTACCAGCCGCCTACTGCAAGGCACAGGCAGGCGGGGCGGCACGCGCTCCAGCAGTGCCTGCTGCCACCGCCCCCTCTCCCCGCGGGAAGCCCCGCGGCCGAGAGAGAGAGAGGGAGCCGAGCCCGCTTCCTCGCCGGCCGGCGCCGCGCGATTCGCCGATGGGCGACCATGTGGCCTGCTGCGGCACCCATGTTCTGGGTGTACCTCATGTCCTGCGTCGGGCTCGTCATGTTCGCCGGCCTCATGTCGGGGCTCACCCTCGGACTCATGTCCCTCAGCCTCGTCGACCTCGAGGTGCTCTCAAGGCCGGAACGCCCTAGGGACAAGCACAACGCCGGTATGTGTACACCTCCTCTCCCTCTTCGTTTCGTCTCACCCACGGCGGCCGGAGCAGTTGCTGCTGCTTCTGGATTCGATTCTGATTCTGTCATGTGTCATGCGTGCCCTCGCCTCGCCCCTCGCGCGCGCGCAGCCAGGATCCTCCCCGTCGAAGAACCAGCACTCCGCTCCTCTGCACGCTCCTCATCGGCGCAACTCTGCTTCGCCATGGAGGCGCTGCCCATATTCCTCGACAAGTTTCGTGCCCAACTACGTCGCCATCCTCGTCTCAACACAAGCTCATCCTTGCCTTCGGCGAGGTGCTCTACTTGATTTTTTGTTTTGCTGATTCGCTTCCTGCTGCTACGTCGCCCTTTCGTTAGTTCCCCCTTTGCTTCCTGATGAATGAATTGAGGGTTCCTCCTCCTTCTACAGATCATGCTGCAATACCCTGCACGCGCTACGGGTCAGCGTGGGGGCTGCTATGGTGCCCGTGGTCCGCGGGGGTACTGCTCATCCTCTTCTTCCCGTCGCCTACCCGATCAGTAAGGCACGTACCGCTGCTGTATCGGCGGCCGATTTGTTCTCGTGTTTCAAAAGAGAAAGAAAGTGAGGGATTGCAGGCTTGTGCTTGGTGGATTGCCCGACTGAAATTGGGATGGAGAGCTGAGTCGACGGCCGCGAGTAGTATACAGATCGATCCGCTGGGGCACTTCCATTATTAAAATTTTGACAACTAAAAAGGGATTTTCGTCCCATGCTCGTCTAGTCGTCCAAATTTGCACGGGGCCAACATTGGCTTCTTCTTCCTTTAATAAATAAATAGGGATTCGATTGGATTGAGCATATGCTGACTATGAAGTCACTTATTTAACTTGGTATCAGCCCAATGACACGAGAAGAAGTAATTCAAACCTTTGAAGTAACAACTTTTGTCTTCATTTTATAACGTCGCCCTGACCAAGTAAATGGAGATGTCTAATATATGCACACGTCTAGATATGGCTAACTCATTTTAAGAAAGCTGTCTGCTAGTTACAGATAGTTTAATTTAATCACTTCCACCATAACCCTGACTGTTACTGATTATCAACTCTACGGAATTAATTATACATCTGATTGTGAAATAAATGTCATAATTTCTCAATTTTATAGAACATGAACATGAAACATATTTTCACCAAATAAAAAAGAAGGCAGCCAGTTTGTTGAGGGCAGCAAACATCTTGTTATTTTAGTATATGTGTACAGTATGTGTTACTTACCCTTTGCAGTACCTTACCCTTATAATTGTCTCCATTTAGTTGTTGGACTATCTACTGGAAAAGGGACATTTTGCACTAATGAGAAGAGCTGAACTAAAGACATTAGTTGATATGCACGGTAATGAGGTTAGTATAAACTTATCTCAAAGCTTATATCCAGTTTAAATATTGTCATATCAGTTTATTGCATTCATGTTGTGCTAATTCATTTGTTACATATTTATGCTGCTTCTGAATTATTGTGCCTATCTTATTCATCCTACTCGAAAGTTATCTTAAAAGTTCCTCATTTTCTCTTTCATTGGACTCAGATAACATTTTTTATTATGTTTTAACACTTCATAAGACACAAGGACGAACGCCAAACAATTGTGATTGCACATTTCTATATGACATCAATATCATCTTTTGATATTTATTTAATTTTACCTCTCAACAGCTAAACAACAATATGGACTACCATCTAACGCATGATGTTTTCTTACTTTGTTGTTAGGCTGGAAAAGGTGGAGAACTGACTCATGATGAAACCACTATCATTACAGGAGCTCTGGAACTGACTCAAAAGATTGCAAAGATGCCATGACTCCTATATCTGAAACATTCTCACTTGACATAAATGCTAAGCTGGACTTGTATGAATCTTTCAATTTAGAGTATTTGCATTATTTAATTGTTATATTATACCATAGAACTATTTGATCTTTCTTGCAGACACAATGGGTATGATAATGACTAAAGGCATAGTCGTGTTCCTATATACTCTGGGATTCAAGCAATATTATCGGCCTTTATTATTGGTGAGAGTGACCTAAATTGGAGTGAACTTTTGATAACATCAATTTTCTACCCTGGTTTATTTTTTTCCCAGGGTAAATCCTACTGCCAAAAATGAGCAATTTATCAGTTTCCCTATTTGTTTGTTGATCAATAGTAAACGTCCCTCCTTTCAGGTAAAAACTTGATTACTTGCCGAGCTGAGGATGAAGTGCCCATTCGTAATGCTATTATCAGAAAATTCCAAGGTATCATCAGACCAGCCCTGGCCCGTAGGGACAACCATAAATTCTTTCTTATTTGTGCAATCTTATTTTTTGAGGTTTTCATAACTGTATAAGAACTCTTTATGCGTTCAATATATTATCCATAAATGTTTTGAATATGGGGTGCATATCTTTCCCTCAAGTAATCTGCAGTCGATTGTCATCTAATTTCGACAACATATTGCCACTGTTCTGTATATCAGGGTGGTTGATGATCTTCCTCTCTATGACATTCTGAATGAGTTCCAGAAAGGTCACAGCCACATGGCTGTGGTAGTTAAACGAACAAAGGAATCAGAGCATCCACTGAAAAGCAAAAGAGCACAATTGCAGATAATAAAATAAACCCCAAAGATGCCCATGCTGATGGTACATGCCTTTTAACTTTTTATAGTATTTTTCTGCAGTGATTAAGCTTCACTCTAAAAAAATTGTGTGTTTC
This sequence comes from Hyparrhenia diplandra, assembly GCA_015847255.1. Taxonomy (NCBI): domain Eukaryota; kingdom Viridiplantae; phylum Streptophyta; class Magnoliopsida; order Poales; family Poaceae; genus Hyparrhenia; species Hyparrhenia diplandra. The sequence continues at coordinate 10,579 of JADLZK010006058.1, forward strand.
TGTGTATGCAGTACTATTCCATTATCCTTTTGCTGATCACACATATTTCCAGGAAATGACTGATTTTTGTGGCTTTCAGGCGCATCCTTCTTATGCTAGCACTGTCGGAAGTCGGATTAACATAGAGAAACATGGAGATGGGCGCTCATATAATAAGAAATCAGAAAGGAAGCGGGAAAATATTCTTGATTTTAACACCGATCCAATCTCCAAGCTATCCAATGGATGAGGAGGCAGTCGGAATAATCACGATGGAAGATGTCATGGAAGAACTTACAGGTTCGCATATTCATAATTAAGTTGCCATGGTTTGGAACAAGTATTTACATTGTTCACATGTCTACATACTTTCAAAATATACACTTAGATCATTTGTGTGTAACATTTTAGCCATCTTAGGTACTATTCATTAGAGAGAGAAACTAGAAAAAATCATAGCTGAACTTGAATTCAGGTACTGTGTTTGTGGGGTTTTTTTTTCTTCTTCTTTTTTTTTTTTTGCCTCAAACAAAGTTTCACATATATTGTAAACTGACACGAGTATCTTCCCAGGAAATCTATGATGAAACAGACGAGTATGTTGATGTACATAACAAGTAAGTATTTCACCAATTTTTCGCTTATTCTGAATGGCTAATTTCAATTTATGTCACAGCTCATGATTTTCGTGTTTTATTACAGGATCAGGATAAACATGTTACCCAGGCAAATCACTGTCACCTGCTATATCTCCTGGTGGTGGACCATTATCTCAGGGCCTTCAAGGACTCCTATGGCCTCTCCGTTCTCACCATACCACCATGCTAGTTCTGTCTTACGTTCCCCAGCTTCGAACCATGGTCAGTCACCTGGGATTTTGCTGACAATACTTTCTCCTGGAAGATCACCTACTGCAATAAACACCTGGGCAAAGTTCACCAAGTGGAAGTCAGGTGAGCATTCATTTTGTGTTACCAGACTGTTGTGCGAACTGGTGAACTTAATTTTCCCTTTTTCAACAACTTAAAGTCTCGAAGATCACATTGTTGTACTCTTTTATTTGGTAGGTTTCAATAAATTCCAACGGTCAACATAAAAGGACGGTGAGAGCTAACAGCCTTCAAGATTTTTTTTTCCTTTTCTTCAAATGAAGGTCTCGTCTCAAGATGGCATGCATGATCAAATCATGACATTGGTAGCGTAGGATTATTAAGCTGCGAATATAAGTAGCAGAGCTCTCTTGTATGGTTATTAGCCCATATTTATTGATTTGCTTGCCTGTATATATATGCTTCATCATCCGACCTCAATGCTCTATGTATTGTAGGGTCATCCTAAGGACTCTCTTTTTTGTCGACTTGTAGTTATCTAGAGGGGAAAAAAAAAGTAAGCGTTGGGCTGAGTATATTTAATTTAAGCAAAATCAACCGATTTTGCGACTTGCCGCCCCTCATCTCAGCTGGCTTTGCAATGTTTTCATGGACTCGGAGGAGACAATAACAATTCAGATGTGATTACGCAGAACAGCTCTCGACCTTGGATCATTAATTATAAGCAGGCTTTGTTTATACTAATAGGCTCAGGCCTAGTCAATGGTTGGTGCGTCAGCAGCATCAATAGAATGATCAAAGTGTTGCAGTCATCTCCCTGTCCTCCGCTACATGCCTGCTGGGGCTGTTGTATTTGTGTCCAGGTATGGAGCAATGTTGATCTCACCAAGTAACCTGGTAGGTACGATCGATCCCGAATTCCCGATCCGTTGAGAGTCTCTTAAATTAATGGTTATGAGTGATTTGTTTTTGGGGTTGAGTGGTACGTCAATGATGTGAGACACTGCGACTAATCATAGAAAAAACGTGCCCCGATGGCCCGATGAGCTACTCCTCTTTGCTCCTGGCAACTGCGAGATGCAATCGGTTAGTGATGATGCCGTGGTAAAAGACTATCTTGCAAAGAGGAAGGATACCTATCTTTTTCAAGAGAAATTCGGGAAGACAGACAGTGCCGCTGGAAAGAGTAACGACCACCTTACACGACGGCCACCAAATATCCAAGTCTTTCCGCTCAACGCGTGCAGTGCAGTGCAGGCTGTGCAGCTCACTGAAGGAGAACGACTGCCTTCTGCCTGCAGCGCCTGAGCCGAGACCGGACCCGGACAAGGCGGCCGGCATTCGTTGAACTGGCCTATCAGCCCGTCTTCTAGACTTCTGGACTTGTATGCTTGCGACTGAAGGCATTCCAGATGCGCGCACCGCCCGCCGCACGCTCCTTGCCTCAAAGCCCACCACCACCCATCGGTTTCGTGAGCCCAAGAAGGCCGCCGCACGCGCCTTCTGGCGTGTGTCGCGGTGCGTCCGCGCGTGGCGTGCCGCGCCACCACCACCCCGTTCGGTTCCAAGTCTCCGGGCCGTCGCGCTCCGCACCCATCCCATCGAGTCGATCACCGCCACCACCGCTCCCCTTCCTCTTTTTATATCGTAGCGGGCCCAGCGCCCAGCGGCCAAGAGCAATTCAACAGCGTCCAAAACACACACGGCTGGCTCCACGCGGCTAACTAACTCTACCTGCGACCAAACCGACGGAGGAGGAGGAGAGGAGTAGGCAGGCAGGCATGCTGCAGGCGAGCTCGGCGGCAGGCGGTGGGCCTGCTGTGGGTGCCCAGGATGACTCCGTGGCCGACGATGGACGCCGGGTCGGCGAGGGCGCAGGAGATCGCGCGGCGACGGGAGGAGATGCTAAGAGGATGTTGCATGACCTACCGGAGTCCGAGTACGAGCCTCGCTCACCGATCTCGTCGAGAAGGCCGGGGCCGGGGCCGGGGCGACGGCGACCAACCCGGAAGCCGAAGCCGAAGCCAAATCTGCGCCCGCGGCCGCGCCGAAGACCGAGGGGAAGGACCCTGGCGCCGCGCGGTCGGCGTCCACCGGCGGGCAGCAGCAGGCGCCGGCGGCGGGGAGGCCCGAGCGGAAGGCATCTGCGCGGCAGCGGGACAGCGGGAGCATCGGCGGGGCAGCTTCCGCAGCAGCAGCGACGGGCGTCCTGCTCAACTTCCATGCCGCGGTCGCTCACCTGAGCTTCACCGCGCCGCGCCACACCCGGACGCCAACCTTCTCCGGCTGCCGGAGCCCCAGCGTCGCGTCCGACTGCAACAAGAGGTAATAATTGTACAGACCTTGTTGTTTTTGCAATCAATAAAAGCACAGTAGGGGTAAACCCTCCTGTTTCTCTCTTCTAAAAAAAAACAAGAGGTAATAATAAATATAATCGGATCATCCTCAAGCTCCAAAACAAAACAAAGTTCAATCATCTCCAAACACTGCATAGGCGTTTGCAATATGACTTGACGATCGATCAGTTTAATTTGATCCCAAACACGTAGCATAATATGAGTGAAGAATTCATATGTCTGTTTTTTTTTAAAAAAATGACAGACCTACAAGTATTATACCATAGCATAATATGAACGGCGAATTCATCAGTTTAATGTGGATAGTATTTTCTAACCGGCATGAATACCATAGCGAATTCATACGCCATATTGTCACTTTTAGTTCGTTGAATTGGGGATATTCTTGGTCTGGTTCTCTTTGGTAATCATAGTATAGCATAGGGAATCAAATCAAATCCAAGCGTTGAAAGTTGGCACAAATCAAAATAAGCTTAAGTAATCCAAAGCCGGACGACATTTCCAAAGGGAAACACGCCTAGTCGTCGTCTTCTGGAGTACCATACAAATGGTCGTAGCTGGGGTGCTGGGTGCCGCGCCAAGGCCCTAAGCTGGGTTAAGGCTTCAATTCAAGCTGGAGTTGTGTCAGTGTATAGACGACACTTCACTTAGTCTAAGTGTCAAATGTCCCTGCCAGTAGTTTATCCCATCCCTGTCCATCCACGTATCAGATAAGGTCGCTATGGTATTCATGCCGGTTAGAAAATATTGTCCACATTTGTATTTCAAATAAAAATTAAAATAGATTCAATGGTTTATGTCATGATACTAATTATATACTACAAATGTTAATATATTCGGAGTATATATTTAGTCAAATTTTAAAGCGGTTTGGTTCCTTAGGAAGATAGGTAGTATTAGAAGTGTGGCTATTAGCAGCATGATCATTCATCATCATGCATCTATCAGGTAGTACGTGGCTCGGCAGTAGGCCGGCACTCAAGGCTGATAGCCAAAGCCTATGAAAGCGACTCATTTTTGAAGCATAGATAGGTTGGTTACCACACAAACGCAACCACATCGTTGGAAAATGTCTTGGTTCTCGCTGCAACAAACCAGTCCCTCCATAGCTGCCGTGCGCTCTTGTTGGGTAACCACGTACTGATAAGTGAAGCAGCAGTCCATAGTGCCGTGCGCTCTTGTTTTATTTCAAGTGCGTGAATGGCCGGCCCTGGTTCGATTATTAAGTATTGCTGTTTGTGATGACTGATATAATAACTGATGGATGTGCCGTGCGGTTGGTGGTGGTGCAGGGAAAGGACCGGACGCCGAGACTGCTCGGGCGCTGGTCGTTGCTGTGGGATCGGCGGTGGCGCAAGTCCAGCCGGCGGGACCCGTGCGCGCCGCCCAGCGAGAGCCGAAGCCCTCCGTCCGCGCCGCGTCGGCCGCCATCCTCAAAGCGGCCAAGCACTCCGCCCACCGGCCAAAATCTGAGCCAGTTCTGTTGGATGCGTTGCTGGTTCTATACGACTACTGTCTGTACATATGTTCTGCTCTGAGCCAGTTCTTTTGGATGCGTTGCTGGTTCACGACTACTGTCTGTACATATGTTCTGCGTGATGTGATATACTGAATTTACTGATGCGTTTTGTTTAGCTTGCTCGCTCTAGTGTTTCTAGTATGGTAATGGGTAATATACTAATATTCACTTGATTAGACTGTTATGTAGGCCTTCCCCAGGCCAACCCATTGAAAAGAAGTGGAAATACTGTAGTTGGTCAGACAAAAACAGTGGTTGGTATACTGAATCAATGGGGATATCGGCTTTCAGTTGCAAAATCTGAACCGACCGCAGAGCTTTTCTTCTAATTTCAGTACATGCGTTACCAATGGGGATAACTCTTCCCATGCCATTGCAAAATGTTTATTCTCCCCATTACAAATGGGTCGCTCTTTTCCCATGCCAATGCAGAATGTACGATCCATTGTGATCGTAACGAAGCATCACATCTAACCTATGTTCATCTACCTCCGTCAAGCAGAATGAAGCACACGCCGTGCCTTTCCAACCAAAAAAGCTTAGAATCTCTTCTTGACAGATTCTTCTACACAACAGCACCGCTACTACATAAAAGCAGACTAGAAGTTCACAACAAAAAACGCGAGAAGAAAACCCAAACATCCGCGGATTATGATGGGCTTAGTGCAGCCCTTATTTGCCACCACTCCTCATGCCTTATTGCAGAAATCCATCTATTGCTATTCAACGTCACTCAGTCTCTGGAACTCTGTATCATCAGGGGTATATGGGAAAGATGTCATGTTCAATGTTTAGCTCATGAAGAAGACCCATTAAAGCTATTATGTGCTTACATTTGAAACCTTTATCCAAGACTCGAGGTATTAATGGCTTTCCCGGACCGCTGTGTCTCCTGTGCTAGTGCAACACCGTCATGTAAACTCTTCACTTTACCACTGACAAGTAGGGATGCAGCGGCATTTAGAACCTGTGTAGCAAAAATAGGAAATAGTCTAAGCTTATAGACACCATTGATCATTACCACTGCAGTCCGATTCTACAAATTTTAATCATTTCATTTTAAGCAGGTACTATGAAAACGATTTTGTAAAACAACAAGTGGTATATGCAGCCATTTCTTCAGTGAGTATAAAATGCATAAAAACTGTAAAAGGCAGCTAGGGCAAACTTACAAGGGCATCTGCAATGGACCCCCTTGACCAGCAAGAACATCCTGGAGAACTTTGCATTAAATGCCGGATCACCTCCTTTCAGATCTTCCAATGTGCAACGAGGAATGCCAAAAATCCACTGCATTGCAATACATACAGAAGATGTTAGATCAAAAGAATTATATTGTTTCGTCATCCCCTAGTTCATTGATTTGGTTATCATATACCTTACTTCAGCAGTAATTACCAAACATATATAACATTAAAAGAAAGCAGACAATATGAGTTGGAAGTGCAAATTGATGCAACCAAAATAAAATGATATCGCATAAAAGGATGCACATTGCAGTGTAATTTTTTGCAGATTTCAAGAGAAAATAAGAAATACTTACATGGATCGAAGAGCATTTTTCAATCTTCCCTGGAGTAACATCAAGGATATATCCAGGACCTGCGGCAATTGAAAAGAATCTTCCATCAAATACATAGTTGACCAAGAAGATACGAGGTAACTTCTTTTGAGCAAGCACAGCCATTTGTAGCAAAACAGTGGCACCAACAGAGTGAAACCATTTGAAACTGTGCATACCAAGTGGGCTTATTTCATCCAAAACCCTTGAATGGACGACCAATGCTCTCTTCATTCCAAATTTTTGAGCAGCCTTAGCCATCTTGGTAACCTATTGCCAAAAGATTGCAGCACTTTGGGTCAATGAGTATTGCATTGGATCAAAAGTAATTATATGGAGCTTGCTTGATTATTTCTATTTTCAATAAAAGTTTTTTTATATTTGTAGAAACTACCAATAATATTTTCCCCCAACAGAGTTAAAAAAAAACTGCAAAAGAGTATTCATCTAAAAGACAGACTTTGTTTAATGGATTAACTGAATCTGCCAGTTGCTTTTATCTGATCTCCAGTTTTTGATGATAAACATATGGGACATACTATGCTTGTTGTATAGTTGCATCATACTACTACAAGAAAGGACTAGATGAATGTATACTTACTATGTTTTCATGGTAAACACCAATAACAGCATGAGGCACCCTTGCTGGATTCAATAGAGGGCCAGGATATTGAAAACTGTCTTTATTTTAAGCTTCTTCCTCACAGGTCTGACAATTTTCATTGCAGGATGATAATTTGCAGACATCATGAATCCAACACCCACCTCATTGACACATCGTTTTGGCCACCCTTGCAATAGGAAAGGGTAGCAATGTTAAGCTCAATAGTCTCACTTGCCACCTAATGTTAAGATTGAAATACAGTACATAAGGTTAGTCAAAGGACAGTGGACAGAAAGCCTTTTGGTAGGGGACAAAGACAACAATAATAACAGATTCATGTACTGAAGAACACAACAAAGTTGGATGGACTGCTTATGCAATCAGACAATATAGTGCACAAATTACAGAATCTGAACATAGCATAGTTAAACCAACTGAGCGTAAGCAATAAAATTAATGGTAGGTATAGCTGATAGTCCTGTAGGTTGTTAACCAAATGTTATTAGAGGTAGAGAACCTAATTTTCACTTAACATATTACTTTAGAGAAGGGCAACTTCTGGCTCCCTTCACTAGGACAGTCAGATCTGAAGTTTAATTTTCCATACCACTTCTGTGGATGGTAGGCCCCGTAGTTCAAAGGTACTACTAGGACGCTAACAAAAGGAAATGTCACAGTGCACTTGTGTTCCATCCCATGAAGTCACCGTCCCATGTTATGTTTGGGCGCGCTAAGCGGAGCTGCCATCGTGGTACTAGAATAAACTGTAGCAGAATCTGACAATTGATGAAGAAATATGTGCTGGTACCTCGGGTCCAAGCTCGATGTTGACTCCTAGCGCCTCCAGTACATCGGCGCTGCCGCACGCCGACGAGTTGGCCCTGCTTCCTTGCTGCACAACGAGCAATCAACGCATCAGCAGGGACAGCCAACGTCCAAACCCAGGTTGGATAACCCCCCAAAGCCAGCGCAGAACACGATACCTTAGCGACCTTGGCGCCTGCCGCGGCGGCAAGGATGGTGGACCCGGTGGAGATGTTGACGGTGTCTCGCGCCGTCGCCGCCAGTCCCGACAATATCGACGGCATCGTCCAGACCGTCGACCCGGACGCAGCAGCTCAGCATCGCATTCGCTAGCCCCACGATCTGAAACAAAGTCGACGACAAAACCCCAATCAGCAGCGTCCGCAGAAACAAGCCGTCCCGGGCTCCCGGTAACGAAATCAGTCGCGTCCTCAGGAACCACAGGTCCACACACCTCTTCGTAGGTCTCGCCCTTGGCCCTGAGGAGAACGAGGAAGGCGGAGATGCGCGCTTCGTCCTTCTCCTCCAGCAGCAGCCGCAGCGTCGCCTCCGCGTCCTCCTCCGAGAAGTCGGTCCCGCCGATCAGCGCCTCCAGCACCTGGCGTCAGTCACCACCACCACGACAGCAACAAATGAAATGAAGCCAACATACAACACCCAAAACGCAGAAGTATAACCGCTCAACGAGGACGGAGGGCACCTTGTCGAAGGAGCCGACGCGCGACGCGGCCGGCGCGGCGGTGGGCTGCACGGCGACGCGGGCGGATGGAGGAGGCGGGCGCCGAGAGGGCCGCGCCTGGGCGCGGCGCCCGCCGAGCGCCGACGGCGGGGAGGCGAGAGGTTTGGGGAGGCGAGCTTGAGCGACGCGGCCGCCATTGGTGCCCCGCGCGCGTCCGTGCGCGCAGTGGGGGATTCTGGCGTGGGATGAGACGAGGCAGGGAAGGAGGAGGCGGCACCGCACCGCACGAGGAGGAGAGGCCGTCCACGCGAGCAAGCTTTTAATAAAATTTGGTCAGTACTAGATAGTTTTTTTTTTAAAAAAAGTCAGTAGATGACACGGCAGCCGATGGTGGATTTGATTGATCTCCACCAACCACGACTGATCGACTCTGACCGCAAAAGTTCATCTGTAGCGTAGTAATCCATTTTTAAAACACAATGTACACCGGTCCGCGAATAAATAAATTTATAAATTATTACTACTCCATTGCGATTATAAGCGTTTGACTTTTTACTCTAAATTTAATCACTCATCTTATTCAAATATTGTCAAATTTAAGTTATTCTTCAAAACAATTATTAATAAAGAAAACCACAACAAAAGATGTGATTTTAATAATAAATAAATTTTTTAATAAAACTAAAACCTTTTAAAGTTATTGAAGCCAAACTTTTCGCGCCAAAAATTTAAAACGTATTATAATTAGGATGGTGCTACTTATAATTTAGACTTTGGACTTTCTCAAACCTAAGAAAACATCCCATATGCATACAAACACGCCCTAAGTAAATTCTCAAACCTAAACTGACTTAACTAACCGAGCATAGTATTGGTTTTCTTTTTTGCGTCGTCCAGTTCCATTTTTTTTAAAGAAAATTGGCATGTTCCATTTATACGGGCTATTTGACTCGACGTACCAGCAATAGAACAGAAACCCAATTTTGCTCATCTTGTTCTAGAGACGAGATCTTGATCATCTCTCGCGTCTCACGTGGGTTTTTATCTTCGAGAGATGGGTTTCACGTGATTTTTCAAGCAAACCTGACTATCCTCGATTTGCACATTTGTGAAATCAGCCAAAACTCAGAGGTTGTCTCGTTTGGCACGATTCCAAACAACAACTGTTTATCATGCTCATAATTTATTTTGAAAAAGAAAAAAGATAAAACGACACCCCCGTACACAGCAAGTACATAGTAGCATAGCAACGCGTTCAACATGAAATTATAAAATAAATTAATCAATATGATCTTTTGATAAAATAGCGACAAAGAAATTATATTTCTCTAGCATAGTGCATAGTACTGTACGTCGATGTTTCGGACACCCGCATTTGGCTCCTGTCCAGTCCATTGTCATAGAAAGAGTGAACATCTCGATTTTCCAGAGAATGATCATTCAAGTTTAACTAAATTTATTTATATAAAAATATCAACATTTACATCTCTATCCTCACTGAATAGGTTTATTTATTATAAATATATTTTATGATTAATCTAATAATAATTACTTGCTCTGTTCCAAATTTAGTCGTGTTGCCTTTTAATACATTTTCTTCTAATATGTATTTAGACATATGTATAACAAATTATAACAATATATATCTAGAAAAGCTGGGCCTGGGTTTGGTGGGTAGCGGTAATCCGTCGCTGCAGAAAATTCCAAGGGGCCTGGGAGAAGGCTTATACGTTGCCGTTGCCGGTAACTGCCCGGCGCCCGGCGGCGTCCTGCGGTCTGGTGCCGGAATTTGAACGGCGTTAGGCCACCTATGGGTCATCAGCAATCCAGCATACGTACCTGGTCAAGATTTCCTTGTTAAAAACACCAGCGGCGGATGTCCTCTGCTGTTTACTTGTATATATTGTACTAATGCATAAAAGCATAAGCCACTGCATCAACCACGTCTCTGCATGTGCCCCAGGCAAGAGAAATACGCAAAGCAATATACTGTGCAAGCTGAAAAAACATGTTACACAAGGATGTATCTGTCGATCATAGCGACAACTCACATACCATCTCACACATCAGCCACATACTGGCATACCACACTAATACACTATTATAAACGTGATGACATGATGTATTGTCGTATTGATATGTCTACAACTCTACATGGTCCCTACATCAGAAATTTTGGACAAAATTTATAGACTGATGAATGAGAGGGATAGAGAAACTGGGAAGCTAAATCTACATTTTCAAAAAAAAAAGAAAAGAAAAGAAAAAGAAAAAAGAAGCAAACCGAATCAAACAACAATGATGGGTCAGATCATTTTTACAGTCTCCAGCGTGGCTAATCTAGCCACCTAGTGACTCCATCTTCTTCACTTGGTGCTGCGAGGATCTCAATGCAGACATCCAATACAGCCTACAAAAAGAAAAAGAAAAAATCCAATCAATTGCAAGTCGAGCATAAAGTTGCAAAATTTGTTAGAGGGAAAGACAGCAACAACTTAACTATTCCAACTTACTACTAAGAAATTAAGTTTCATTTGTTCAAAATAACAATTTTTTCTCGAATATGCAGCTGTGTATTTTGTATTAGAGAAAAGAAACAGCCCCTTACAAGAACTACCACCTCATTCCGCCGGTACATGGGGGTTGGTTTACAAATGTTGATTAAAAAAGCTATGAACTAGCTCGTCACCTTGACCTAAGAAGAATAGCAATTAGAAGGGCGCATACCGGCGATTTCTGCAATTGATAAGCTTTGCTACCCTCCAGCAAGGACCCGTCCAGCATCCAGCTTTCCCAAACATCAAAAGAATGGCTTGCAAACACAAACTCCGTCTTCCTATTAATCTGTCAATATATTGCAATAAACCTTTATAAGAATCAGCGAACATGGGCACCAAGCAAATATCAGCGAACATGGGCACCAAGCAAAAGGACTGCCTCTATTTCTCAACTTTTCTCGTTCAAAAAAAATATGTTTCTTCACAGTTTTCACACTCTTTGAAAGCTGATAATGTAAAACTTATTGCATACAGTAGAGGGTTCCAAATTTCTAAGGTACAAACTTGTGGGCCCAAGTGTTAACAAGGAATTATTGACAGAAAAACCAAACTGGCTTAACATCAAATTAAAAATGCGGACAAGTAGGTCGAGTCAATAAATTAGGTGTTGATGCCTATGCGCCGTTATACTTATATCAGGTGTTTCATACATGTGAGGATATTGACTTTTGTAAGTTATTTTTTCCAGAGCGCATAAGTAAGGTTTGTGATAATTATAGTTGATGTCAAGAGACGATAGAGCAGATTGTGTGATATAAGTAATATCAGCCAGGCTACTAGGTTCACTGATTTCTCAAAACAATACAATACCAAATAGGCCAGGTTGTGTAATATCAGTTTGGCTAGTAGTTTCATTTATTTCTCAAAACAATACAACACCCGTGACCTCATTGTCATGCCCATGGAGGAAGGATCAGCACTGAACCTTCCTCCATTCAGGTTTGCAAACGTCTTTGATCCCTTACTAAGCACCCTCACTCAAGCATCCAGGCAGTCACTGCAGACCTTTTTGGGTAATGAAAGATCAGAGAATGAAAGATCAAACTCTTCAGGAAGGTTGTCCGTGAAGATGAAGAGTCAGGAAAGAAAAATGGCAGCTCAGAGAATGAAAGATCAAGTGACTCTTCAGGAAAGGTTGAGAAGGCGAGGCCCATGAAGGTTGAAAAGAATTCTGCATCAGCAAGCATGAAGCTTGAGAAAAGAAATGTGGCTGATAGGGGTCAGAAGTCTGACAATGTGAAAGTTGAGAAGACCGCTAGTAATGGTTCCAAAGCTCAATCTATTAAGATCGAAAGGGTATCAAAGGAAGTCAGCAGAACCCCTGATGCAAAGAAGCCAGCATCCGTCCAATGCCCCCCCTCCCCAAAGGTTACATCTCTTGTCACATGCAAATGCAATGATCCTGCCCGAGTTAAAATCTGGGAACTAATTGCTGAAGCCTTTGCAAAGGTTCCAGAGAGACTAGTAATGATGACCAGGATGAAGTGAAAACATCTTGGAAGAAGTTGATGCATGCGACCCAGAGTTGTTGTGACCGTAGAGTCCACACTTTTTGAGAGGCTTGGGCGTTCCACTGGGACTCAAAATGCAAAATTCAGGTCAATCATGTTCAACCTGAGGGCTGAAAACAACACTGATTTTCAGAGAAGGGTTCTCATTGGCGAAGTGATGCCAGAGAAGCTTCCAGATATATCCCCGGATGTGATGGCTAACAATACAAGGAGTAAGAGAAATATGCAGATCAAGGAGAAGGCTCTGCTTGACTGTGAGCGGGAGCAGCACCAAAGGCAATGACGGATCAGTTCAAGTGTGGCAGATGTGATCAGCGGAAGACAACTTACTATCAGCTGCAGACTCGGAGCGCTAATGAACCGAAGACGACATTCGTCACATATGTAAACTGCAACAATCACTGGCAGTTTTGCTGTGTAGCCTGTGTGGCAGCCTACTAAAATGTTCGCTTAGTTGTGCCGAGCACCATCCTGCTGTAATGTGTGCTCTGTTAGTTACTGTTTTCACTCATAGTTTCACAGGGCAGGCTGAACTCAGTTTTTTCTGTAAACTAGAGCCATTATCCTCTTCCTCTGTTAGTCGCTGTTTGCGACCCTTTCAAGTTGTACTAATTGAATGCATAAATGTTGTTGACTTGATCATATCATCAATAGGTGTAACCTTAAACAATAAAATCAGAGTGGGCTTATACCTGCAGTAGCTTACCACCAGCAACAAAGGATCGGAGCCCCATAGTATCCTGAAAAGTACATGTCTTGTCAGTGCATGCCTGTGCATAAAACCGTAGCAGGCATGAAAATTAGAGGGAACGGTGGCTATAAGCCTATAACCATACCTTGTTTTTGAAAGTAACGAGGAACTGAGCAGCGGGGTCCCTGTTTGTAGCATTTGAGACAACATCAAGAATCCAGCCACCACCACCAACTGCTCTTTGTCTTGCAACATGGTACCCGGAATTATCTCTTGCTCCCAAAGCTACAACAAAACCATCTTTTAGTTTATCAGGGTACTTTCTACTGAGTGGTACAGGCAACTTCTTCTCAGATGTCATTTCCATCGGGGATTCAGCAAGAGATTTATGCTTGTATTTTGAGTCCTCAGGAGAGGCAAATCGTGAACTGGAACTTACAACCTGATCCCTGCTACTCATTGCAGTGTCATCATCTCTCCGGGAGGAATAGTTACTGTCACTCTCTACAGCAGAGAAGTCATCTGGTTTCTGCTGTGGTCTGCGATGGGCAGGCCTTTTTTTTCCCTTTCTTTCCAGAACGACTACGCCTACCTTCAGACCGGGAGCCAATATTTACAGACTTTCCAGAAGCCTGAGGCTCTTTATGGTGGGATATGGCTCTTTTCTTTTCATACTCCAGCGTTAAGTTGCTTTCATCTATTTCAGCATCAAAACCTGTGACTGGCTATCCTTTGCCTGTGGGTCTAGATAGTCATCTTCATTTTTAGCTTCACTTATTTCTTCATCTTCATCAGAAATTGCACTACTTGGAAGAACACCATCAAAAAAAAAAAGACTGTAACATAGTGATTGCTTTCTCTCTTATTTCCATCCACACTTCTTCACTGTAGTCTGCACTCCGTGGAAGAATTAAAAAACATTTGGCATCTCCCGCACCTGTACACAACAATGATTAGTCACCACTCTGTTCAACAAAATGTAATGAAACAATGAAAGTGGAAAAAGAACTGCAAAACTATTTGTCCTTATCTGTGAGGACATAACTATTAGCCGATTAAACAGAAAAATTCAGAAGTTGGTCATGTAAGCCAATTACAATACATAAAACAAACTCCTGATTAAAATATCACTTATGCCAACTGACAATTTTATGTGAAATAATAAGCAGATACTACAATGTGTAAATAGTAAAGTTCAACACATAAATATAGGACACTTATAATGGAACATTTCTCTGGCCTTTTGTCCAGAGAGGACCTTAATTATAACATAAAAAATGATGAAGAGTTTTACTTCAGATAAATCTATTCATCCTAAATGACCGCTTACAAACATTGTTTAATATTCTGCTTCTAATTTGCATACCCATGCTTCCATCCACTGTGGACCTTCAGCACCATCCAATGCGCAACCAGCTATGGTACCATCAATCAAGAGCTGTTTGAGTGCACAGTCATCTATAAGCTGGCAACTACCAGTATTGACTATGAAAGCTCCTGCAGGATTCAAAACATTCGATGACAGGATGTTATAAAACTAAAATAAAGGGAGGATGTGCACTATTTCAGACTAAAAGAAGCAACGTAACACAATTACAGAAGAAAAGCATACCAGGTTTTATGTGCTGCAGGCAGTCGGCGTTAAGTATATGCATTGTTTCATTTGCTAATCCGCAATGCAGTGAAACAAGGTCGCTTGCTGCTAATAAATCATTGAGTGTGTCCATTCTCCTTGCTGCGGAAGGGAAAACAATAGAAGGCCGCTTTGCTTTCCCACTTGCCTTCAACGGATGTGCAAAAAGTCAGAATATCGAAAAGCAGTATCCTTAACTTGCATCTTCTTCAAAATGAGTGCAAAAGGAAGAGAAATGTGTGTTGGAGAAGAATTCAAATAACAATGATCTTGTAGCATGAGGCTTTAGAAGAAGTATTAAATTATGAATTTGGTGATCATATTATTAATGTAAGACCGCACTTGAAAAATTATATTTAGGTTTGATTCTCTTACCACCACCCCCACTTTTTGCATCATAGAAGACTGGCAAGATGATTCTTAGGTTACCATTTATCATAAGCATTTTTCAATTATCATGTTACTAACTCATGTTCACTTAACCTTGCTGTGCATAGAAAAAGAACAGTTAGCAGTAATAGTAGTACTCAAATTACATAGCCTATATAACAATCCCCTCCAATTAACTGAGGGGGTGAGATCATTTAAATCCCACGTTCCAAAATGCTTGGGGTCCTGTCAACTTCAATTCTACAAAAATTTGTAAAATCCAAGATCTGAACAGAAAACAACTTAGTAATTTAAGTAAAACTCTACACAATAACGACTAACGAGATAATCTACAGCAAATAAGATAAATAAATAAAAGGAGAAATTAAATTAAAAATATCATAACCAGCAATGCAAGCATGAGTTGGGATCCATAGTTGTTGAACTGTGCAAGTACTAATACGAACTAGTACGCAGATGAAACGATAAACGTGTAGAAGGAAGTTGCAGATCCGGTACCACGTATCGTGGATCGAAGTAGAGCACGCTCATCCGAAACGCGAGACTACGAGTGGCGAGGCAGCGGGCGGCCGCGGACCGGCCAATGATGCCGAGCACGAGGCCGCGGCAGCGCCGCATGCCGCGGCACATGGGCTGAACGGAGCCGAGCCAGCCGGCGGCGACGGCGGCAGGGGCCGACGAGGCATGGCGCGAGAGCAGGTGGGTCCGGCGGAGCAGGCCGAGGATGAGCGCCATGACGGTGTCGGCGACCTCCTCGGCGCGGTTCGCGTCGACGTGGACGAGGCGGAGGCCGAGGTCGGCGGCGGCGGCCGCGTCGGCCGCGCGGTCCGCGGAGCCGAGGCAGAGCAGCAGCTGCCAGGGCCGCAGCCGGCGCTGCGCGGCGCGCGGGAGGAAAGCGAGGGGAGGGGAGCAGCACAGCGGAGGCGGCCTCGACGCGGCCCGAGGCGACGGCGGAGAGCGGCACGTGCTCCACCGCGGCCACGCCCGCCAGCACCTCCTGCTCCAGCGAAGGGTCGTCGAGGCAGTTGAGCGACACCACCAGCGGCTGCTGCCCCCGCCGCCGCTGGGCGCCGGCGAATGGGCCATCCTTGATGGCTCCGCTTCCGCTTGGGGCGCTCGGATCGGGAACGGGAAGCGTGGGTTTTGGTCCAGGACTCCCGGCGCCGGACGGGGGTCGGGGCTTTGCCTTTGCTTTGGGGAGAGGGGAGAGGACTGCCGGTGTCAGAGCGGTAGCCCCACAAAACCAGTTCACGAGGGGAGAATTGCAGCCGTTGGATCTTTCGCAACGGCTGCGCTCGTGTTGGTGTCTCCCCTCGTGATGCGGTCCGGTGCACGCCTAACTGTCCAGTGACAGTGACATTCCTTACGGAATAGTATTTCAAGAAGTCACTTGGCTGCCGCCGGCGCCGGCGAGTGACGAATCGCGAACGCCAAGACGTCGAGCGCGGTGGCGGAAACAGAGGGAGGGCGATGCAGGCCAGCAGGTCAGGTCGAGCGCGGTGGCGGAAACAGAGGGAGGGCGATGCAGGCCAGCAAGACCGAGATGAAGGCGTGGCGGAGCTTGAGCTCAAGAATGGCGAGTGTTGGGTCAGAAAGCACCGTGGCGGATGTAGTGACACTATCTTACATATTTTTTAGTTATACAGTATTATATATATGCAGGTAGGACGATAGCAACATGACATCAGAAAGATGTTAACCCTGCAACTAAAACTTACCTGATGATGAAATTTCTCTTTATTTATAGTGTCCAAAGCACACCGAGCATGCATTCAGAGTTAAATCCGCAACAACAGCAGAGGACTACAACATCTATAGTGGCCATCAGTGTTGGGTGCTAAACGAACAGTCATTGTCAGTGAATGCTACTGCACAGCTGTTCACATAAATGAATTTGTCAGTCTGCGGCACCACAAAGGCATGCATGTGTGCTAGGATAGCAGGTCGCAGCAGATCGAGCCCCCCCCGAAAAAAAAAAAAAGGAAGAGGTATGGGTTCCGATCTTCTTGCTGCAGAACTCTGTCTAACATGTTCTCTCCTCTCTTCTAATCTCTAAAGAAAAGAATAAGAGTTGACAACAACTAGGGAGAGTGCTTGTCCTTGGCTGACTGTGTTGTACACGAGGGTTCAGTAACAAAACTCAATGTTTACCTATTCCACTGGTATCCCATGAACATCTGGGGTCTTCAGATACAGATGATGCCACAAGCATACCTTTGAAGTAAAAAGAGACGAGAGCGACAAGACTTTCAGTGTGCCGGATGGATGCATAGCCCCCAGAAATGAAGAGCTGTGGATGGCACATTGCACCCACCGACGGCTGAGCGTACTCACCAAAAATTGAAGGGGCATGGAGATTGGAGAAGGCCACAGAGGTCAGGGACAAGTTGCTGAGGCAAATTAGGTGCAGCTAGAAGAAAAGAAAATGCCCTTCCATCACGCAAGCTCGCATGGCACCCATTGTTTCACCTTCGTGCTTAGCTCACTAGGAACCGAAGCAGACCACTCGTCCAGGTCTGGCAGAGGTCCCGTTAGGGCAACATAGTTTGCACTCTCTTCCTTCGGTAGTCTCTTCCAGTTTAGCTGCAATTCAACACCATTCCATTTTAGCAAAACAGTCTAGAGCCAACTACTGGCACAATAGTGCTCAATTTGTGGTCTAAACAGATCGCGAGAAACTGGCATCCAATGCTAAAAATTCCCTTATTCCACAAGAGCTTAGAATGTGGCTACTATATCTTTACAGTTTAGCAAGGTTCATGGTAGGCTACCGCATGAAGTTCATGTTGTTGTTTTTAAATGTTTACAAAAGCGGATTCCTAAACATAAAATTTAATAATGCATCACCCCACGATAATAGAGGTGCATTAAAATTAAATGCAGAAGAAAAATGATAACGGTACAAAGGTGTAGAGTTGGTGATAAGCGCACAAAGCAACAAGCAGAAAACTGATTCATAGTTTAGAAATTACTGCTTAAATATGATTTTATCACCAACTATAGCAGTTGAAAATAAGTGGCTTTAGCAATTGAAGTGTGAACATGTGTATGGCTGATGAATGGTATCATACCTGCCCAGGAAATGCAGAACAGAGTGCTTTAACTGTAGGATTTTGAACCCAAGGCGATGAAAGAGATTCTTCAGTGTCTGCTCCACCACAATTTATCATGATTCGACCATCCGGCATTAGCTTTTTTTGCAATTTGCAACCATGTTTCGGCCTGTATCAATATTGAAATAAAACTAGCATACAGTAAAACAATGGTAGAATGAGCAAAGCTCCATAAAACAATCATCCAAGCATCTAGCTCAGAACAGAGCTATATATATTCTTATAGGTGATTCATAAATCATAATCCATTATTATATAACTTAATTTCGTTTACACATTAATTGAAACAGTTCTCAAAGCTACGATATGCTAACCATCACCGGATACAGAAGAATAATAGAAGTAACCGAGATGGAAAAGGATATTTA
Source organism: Hyparrhenia diplandra (assembly GCA_015847255.1). Taxonomy (NCBI): domain Eukaryota; kingdom Viridiplantae; phylum Streptophyta; class Magnoliopsida; order Poales; family Poaceae; genus Hyparrhenia; species Hyparrhenia diplandra. The sequence goes on from JADLZK010006058.1 coordinate 29,176, forward strand.
CTTCTTCTAGCTGAGGTATGATCATTCCATCACAAAACAAATCTACAACAATTCCTGCAGACCGAATAGAAGAGACTTCAAGTTAACCACAGATAAATCAAATTATGTACATGAAAAGGTAAGGCAGTACAAGTGCAAAACATGTATTCCATTCACAAGAGGTTAGTTATTCACCAGCAAATCCTCCTTCAACTGTAGCTGATGGAGAAAGTGCGTCACCAATGTGCACTGAAAGTGAACCACCTGATTCTGTGGCCTTCTCTAAATCAGACATACCAAAAATAATCCCTTGACAATTCAATTATCTGTCATGACACACAATCAGTTTTTCCAATATGAAAATTGGGTACATGAAAAGCATATGCGTGAAGCACAATAGATAAGGCTGCAAGATAAGTTGAGCATAACCAAGGATAGATTACTAATGTTCTTGTGACAACTGACAAGTCGATAAAATAGTGCCCACATGGTTGAAATTGGTAAATTGTCAAAAACTTTAAGCAGTGTAATTAATAGAAAACGGAACAAAAGTGACCAATGAGAAGAGTTGTCACCATAGGATCAATCTCCCAGCCAATAATGTGTAACCAAGGCCAAAACTTTAGCATCAGATGTGCTGCGGTCCCAGCACCCTGAAAGAAACACGGAAATGAAATAGCCATTAGGCACAGACTATTCACGGGAGTGAAAAGCAGAGTATGAAAATAAGTAGGTATAGTTTTCCCCCAAAGAATCGCTTACTGAGCTTAGAGAATATAGTTTACTCATGTCAAGTCTGAATTATAAATATTAAATCATATGCCCTAAAAATTTAAAAAAAACAGTAAATCATCCTCAGAAGAAGACAGAAAGCATCTCTTCCCCATTCCACTGAGCACGCTAGGATCTTTGCCTAATGGACAGTAGCTGTGCTGGGAAAAAATATGAACTATGACTGGCAGGGAAATAAAGGTTGCAATTATCCTCATTAGGTGATTTACCAAACCTAAAAGTGCAACAGGACCCAGTGGAACAATAGCTGGCAGGCTCACAAATTCATCCTGCATGAAACAAAGGCAAAAACAGGTTATACATAATTAAGAATCAGTGTTCAACAACGGTTCCAAGAAAAAAAAAGGAAAGCAAGTCAAAGAGTAACGAAAACATATAAGTCGGTTCACTGAGAAACCCTCACTAGTTTTTACATCAACTAAGAAATTCCTCACTGGTGTAACTTATATTACTATTGTTCTGATCAAGTACTTAATGTGGAAAGGCTAAAGATAAACATTATCAAGTATCAAAGAACTATCTACTAAGTGCTTAATGTGGAAAGGCTAAAGATTAACACATTATCAAGTATCAAAGTACTATCTACTATGCCTATAAGGGCTTGAAAAGATTGGCCTGTAATGTAAAGAAACGGTACAATATTTTATAAGGGCCATTTGGATCCTTTCATTTGGAGGAATTGAAATCCACTTAATAAAATAGGTTATTTGGCTTGGACTTTGACATTCCACCACTTTACAAAGTTCACATATAATTCTATCTCAAATTCATAGGGTGGGATATGGAAATTGATTCAATAAATCATCATTCTATATTTCTACTTTTCAAATTATAACACACAAGTATCTCTCTCGTATAGCCAACAATAATATTACAAATATAATCCATCTACAACTATATTAGCTTAGTTAATATGTATCTAATATTAAAATGAATTAAATTCTAAGGATCCAAACAGAGCGCTTGGTGAATGGTTGTCCAAGTCCCAAGTCTTAAAAATTTGAGGTCGGGTTAGATAAGTAATTAGTGGGCATACCCAGTACAAGTTGGTCCAAACAGTTGTCTTGGGTAGAATGCTGTGGATATTCCCTGCACGGCACAACCAAACACGGAGCTCCAACTGATAAGCAAACCAAATCCAGTGTCAACTAAGTAGCTGTAGGCGATTAATAACCACCCATACGTACTGCTGTGGTCGAGGAGGAGGTATCGCGCGGCGGGCGAGTCGATGACCATGATGAGCTCGTTGAAGTTGCTGCGGTTGGAAGCCAGGAGCATAAAGTCCTCCGGCCGCTCTTGCGGCGCTTCCTCCTCGACGGTTGGGGAAACGGGAGGGGCCGACACCTCGGCGCCGCCACCGTCGGGCGCACAGTGTAGCCGCGCGGTTCGTGTTAGGCGGCGCTTGGGATGTGGGTGCTGCTTGGCGTGGAGGCGGCCGCGGCGGCGGTGGAGGAGGCGGCTGTGGAGCGGGGAGGCGGTTAGGGGCGTCACGGTGGCCATTGCTGAGGGGATAGAGATTACAGTGCAGTGGTTTCTTCTGAAGAAAAACGATCAGCCTAATTAGGTCCACCACGTGAGAAGAGAATTATGAGCTACTAGACCTGTATTTTTCTATGTATTTATATAAAGTTTAATGAAGTGTTCTGTAAAACAAATTTGTGTGACTTCCATGAAATTCTTGTGTTATAAAGGGATTCTTACTAGATATACTTTATCCGTTAAAAGATGTCATTCTTTCATTTTGAGGTGTAAGTTTAACCAAATATAGAAAAATTAAGGACCCGTATCCTTTCATTTTAGAGAAATTGAAATCTACTTAACACTTAACAGATTAAGCTAATTGGCTTGGAATTTGAGATTATGTAACTTTCCGGAGTTCGCATATAAGCATATCTCAAATTCATAGGCTAGAGATGGTAATAGATTCTATAAATCACCATGATATGTTTATACTCGCCAACTTAATTAAAGTTATATAGCCTAGTTTAAATATGTGCCTAAACTATAATTTATTACCATGAAGTCAATTTCAAGGAATCGGGGCCTAATATTTATGTGCGATAAGTAACAATAGATTAACCACAAAATACATAGTTACAATGAACCTATTTGATACAAAAAAATAATAATAGTAATTTCTATAAATCTATAGAAATTTATTAAAGTTTGATGTAGTTGAAGTTTAGAATGATATTTTTGGGACTGAAGTAGTATTATGATTGATATAGTTAAGTGATGATACACTGCTAACTGCCATTATAGTTTTGTCTACCTAGACTGCACCACTTTAGCTATCACAATGTTAGGCACACGTGCAATCGTTCATATTAACAAGAGCGATCATCTCCTCCACATGCATCTCAGTTTAAATCAAACTCCAACTCATGCCTTGTTTTGATTGTGGGCCACTGGCCTACCACCATTCTCCCTTCTACCATTGTCTCTTCATCATACCATATGGTACATTGCCTGAAACACCCGCCTCATCGTCCTCCTAGACTACCCCGCATGTCCATAGCATCTACCACCGGTGAACCTTGCTTCACGTTGATCTTGTTGTGTTGTGGTTGACATGAATGTCTTCACCAAGGAGGATGTGGTTTCGTTCGTCGTTGCCACAACCAGAATAAACTTCTTCATGGACACCTAGATGCACATTGTTGAGATTTATCTTGGTGTCATGATACTACCATAGTCGTTGAGGCCCACAACGACAACAGTGGGACAGACCATAGCGTTTGACCGATGTGGACACTTCCAACTCTACTGGTGTGAAGATCCACGCCATCCAACCCTTGAACACAAAACTGTTGACTCGCCTTGTGCAGTCAAACATGTGTTGTGACGAATCCATATCACACTTGCCTTGTCTAATCAACCACATGTCATGATGAATCTTACGGTGAATATGGATCACATAACTTCCCTCTTTGTGGCTTTGTCCCATGAAAAGGGACACCATAGGATTTTTGTGACATATTAGTGATGAAGCAAAATCATCTAGAGACCCAAGTTTTAAATAGCGGGCTATGGTAAATAGCGGTGCTTTTTTTTTCTAGGGGCTATAAAGCTATAGCGGAGCTATGCGGATAGCGTTTTATAAGAAAAAACTATAAAAAAACTCCAATAATTGATGCCAAAACAAGGAAAATGTGATATTTGGTGAACATAAATACGTTTATAAGGTTTTGCAAGTCTAAATAACATTACCAAATACCAATATGACATTATAACATGTTTCATAAAAAATTAATCGTCCCACATACCAAATTAGTAACAAAGTGAAATATGAAATAGCGGTAAATAGCTTGCTTGTCGGTGTTTTGAGAACCGGGGTATCTCAAGCACGGCAATAATATATAGGCCGCGGCGCTCCCCGCCCGATGGCGTGTGCGAGCTTGGAAGACGAGGGGTTTATCCCGGTTCGGGGCCATGGGGCCCTACGCCCCAGCGGTTGTGATCTTTCGTGTTACTTCGCACCAATTGTGCACAAGAACCAAAGCGGTTACAAGGTGTTCGGGGAATGAAGAAGGACTTCAATCCGGATGAGATGGCTAAGTGTCAAAACCTAGCGGAGGGGATCCGTTCTATTGTGGCATTACTCCCCTTTTATAGTGTAAAGGAGAGATAATGTATACAATACGTGTCGCGGTACAAAATGCTAAGGTGTCTACTATCCGGGGGGTTGTTGGTGTACCATGCCCGAGCCCGGACCTCGGGTTCCCCGGAAGGGAGTGCCCCGGCGTGGACGCGTGTCTTAGAGTCTCCTGTGTTCGTGTCCGTTGCTCGAGGGGAGGGCCTCCCGAGGGCCAAATGGTGACCCTCTGATCCCTTTACGATCCACAGCTGGCTTGGTCTGCGTCATGGCGTGGTGTCGACGTCCCGAGGGTTCTTGGACTCGTGTCGTGGAAATGAAGCTGCAAGCAAATGAACAGTGGAGTTGTGTTTCCCTGTGCAGGGTGACGTGTGTGATGACTTGTTCCCTTTATGTCCCATCAACGGGGATGCGAGGAGATAACGGGTCAAGCGATCGACAAGGCAATCGATTGCTCATCATCGCGGCCCGTGAAGCGAGTGCATTCAACGCGGCTCCCCACTCACCGGGTTTTGACTTCCCAAGGCGCGCCCGAGGTGGTATTTCTGGGAGAGGAAGAGCCCGAGTGGCAGGGGTCCCCTATCCTCGGGCGAGGCGGAGAAGTCTTGCCCGAGGGTCATGGTCCTCGGGCGAGGCAGGGATTGCCTCCAGAGACCCCGTGTCCTCGGGCGAGGCGGAACTTAGTCCCCGAGGCTCTGCCCCCTGGGTCAGGGGTAAGTTGTGGTAAAAGCGGGCTGTGGCGGGGGGCGGCGTAGTCTGTGCCTTGCAGCAGATTTTGGCCCGTATGTGGATGGGCTTTGATAAGCCTATCAAGGGATTGTCTTCTCCAGCTCTCTTTCTATACTCATGACGATTCTGTCGGTCCTTATTCTCACTACTTCGGAGGTTTCACCCTGGGCCCTCCTGGCCTAGCTGGGGTGATTTAGTAAATTGGGTCTTATCAAATGAGTGTTTGGAGATGGGCTGCCTTGGGCTTTTAAAGGGGGCCCAAGAGAGCCTCCCGTATATTAAGTCCTTCTTAGCGAATCTGCGGGCTTGGGGCCGACCTTCATTCTCTGGTCATCTCTTTGGCCCAAAACTCGTCTTGGGTCGTCAACTCCGGCGTCGTCTTCCCATCAGTCCTTCTTTAGGGCCGTGCCATCCTTCATGGGCTTACTTTCCCTATGGGCCGATTATTTTGGTCCCCGACAAGCGCTATATAGCTAAATAGTGGTAAGTAGTGTAAATAACTGGTGTTATAGCGGGGAATGCGAATAGCTTAGCGGTGAGTCTTAAGAGAGGCTATAGCCCCGCTATTTTAAATAGGGCTACACAAACTGATGAAGAGTGCTAAAGGTCCAATATATAGTGCCAAAAAGTGATAGAATGTCTTGCTTTGCGAAGACAAATTTTGAATCGTAGAAGATGTTGATTTTTAGACGCAGGGATCACATTAGGATTTGATAAGCCGTGCTGGAGCACCGGCCGCCTGACGAGAGTTAACAAAGATAGAATAGTAAAGTCAACACCTCAACGGATACAGTCAGTGGTATGAATCTGTAACTACCATCCGTATATATAGCCGTTTCGAAGTTTCAATCACGAGATCCATCTGCGAGCTTTTTTGGACGCATCCATCAGATATTAAGATTCTTAAATGACCTCCGGAATGTACGACAGACGAGTTATATGCAAATGCGTCTTTCAGAACTCGCACACATCGGACGCGCGAGTCGTGCAGAAGCACGACGACGACTTTAAGAGCTGCGATGCGACGACGTCAGACAAGACAAACAACGAAATGTACGTTCCTTGACATCGCCGGCAAATATGCCGCGAATCGACGTCTCACCAATCCAGCGAGTCCGACCCACCTGCTGCTTCGTGCGCACGTCTCTTTTGCGCCGGCTAGCGGCTGCTGCTGCTACTCCCGCCGACGCTGTATCCATCACATGCTCCTGCTCGTCGTCGCCATCGGCCAAATAAAGCCAAAGAGGTTCAGGCCGTTCGGTAGAGTCGCCTCGTTGCTGTCGCGCTTTTGCGTCCTACCGACGAGCAGACTCGCGAAGATCACGGCATTCCCTTCGCGCCCGGCCCTCTGCCTGCCACCTGATGACCTCGCCTCACCATGTTCTTCTTCTGCTGACATTCCTGACTTCCTCTTTCTCTTCTCCTCCGACGTACCACGCCACGCGTAGTCAATCAGCGAGCGGTGTTGCAGTACAGCACGACCCATGCAAAGATCACGGGGAAAGCTACGTATGATCTGTACGAAATTGCATCGAAAGTCACAGGTTTTCTGGTGATGGCACAGAAAGCCACGCGTTCAGGCCATTTCATGTCATGTCATGTACAGTACACCACCGCGCCGTATTTCGGACACGGACGAGACAGCAACAATTCCCGAGGAGAGCGGTTGCATTGCAGGACGAGCGAGCGAGACGACTGTGGGTGTCAGCGCCGCCGCGCGCGTGGACGTTTGCTACTAGCTCGACCGCCGCTGCCGTGCGAGGGTGCCGCCGCCGAAGAGCTCCTCCCAGACGTCGGTGAAGGCGCGGAGGATGAGGTGGTGGTGGCACGCGGCGTTGAGCGCCAGGAACCGTCGCAGGAGCTCCCGCAGCTCGGCGCCGCCGGTGATGCCGTTCTCCACGATCATCTGCGCCATCGACCGCCGGAAGTCGCCCAACGGGTCCGCCGACTCCGTCACCACCGCCACGCTGTCGCTGTCCAGCTGCCGTCCCACGACGCTCGCGCTCCGCGTGTGCCGTGGCCGCGGCACCGACGACCTTGCCGTTGCCGTTGCCGTCGTTGTCGCCCCTTCCGCGCTGCTGCTGCCGCTGCCACCGACGCCGTCCTCCTCCCGTTCCCGGACGCCCAGCGCGCGGACACCGCGTTCCAGCTCACGTAGCTGCCGCAGCAGCGAGTCCACGCTGGGCGTACCCTCGGCGCTCGCGCCGTCGTCGCCGCAGCCCACCGTCGTCGTCGTCGTCTTCGCCGCAGACGCCGCTGGCTCTCCCGCGGGAGCCGCCACCGTCGAAGCGCCTCTCCTCATCGGCGCCGTCGTGACAGCGGAGATGTCGACGGAGACCGACCCGGTGCCGCCGCAGCCGCACATGAAACCGCTCGGCGCGGGCGCCTTCTTCTTCCTCTTCTTCTTCATGAAGAGGATTCCCGGCGCCCCGCGCCACGTCGTCGCTTTCATGCCCTACCGGCCCCTCGGCTGGCCGCGGCGGCCCTGAACAAGCGTGCGTGCGTGCGTGACCAGCTCGGTAGCTCAGCTAGTGGGGGAGGGAGCACGCAGCGCTAAAGATCGAAGAGCACGGTGGGTGAAATGGGATGAGCACTGGTACTTGTTGTCGAACACTTCCATGGTGCTGGTGGGATCCAGTTAAGTAGTGGTCACGGCGTTAATAATAAATTCCAAGCATTGCGATCTGGTGAACTGACTCAAATTATAGTATCCGGCTAGTGGTTGCTACGCGGTCAACGTCGGTTCGGTTCTGGTTCGATCGATTACCAGCACAGTAATAATTGGTGTGTACCAATTCAGCTCAGCTCATGAGTGATGACTGGTGAGTGCTTGAAAAATCTGGCTGAATTAATCCTGATCGATCTGTGCAGCTGGCCTTTATTTTGGAATTAGAGTGAGTTGCTTGTACCCTAGAGTACCCTAGAGATAACGGTGTTCTTGCTTGCAGTGGATCGATCGATCCATCACGATGTCTTGAGAGTTGAGACACTATTGTTTGCACCTGCAAGCCAAGATTTCTCTCTCCCAGACATGAAACGCGACCACGGTACGTCAATAGTGTCTCTCCCAGGAGACATGCGCTCTGTGCCGCCAGTACTTGCAAGTACTCCTAAGTTCCAGGACAGGAGGCGTCAAGACCAGTCCAATCAATAATGCAACAAGACAAATATCCATCTATAATAAACGATTTGACATGAGATCTGGATGAGCCTAACCAAAGTCTTGTTTACATTTGGATTTTGGATTGGGATCCAAGCTTGGATTAGATGATGAGATGCCTTTGAAGAAACACTGTGCTGGAGCCGGCCCCGGGCGTTTGTTTGCTTCCTGTTTCTTGTCCCCGTGCGTGCATCGGTTGACACATTCCGGTCACGCAAGGCAAGGCACAAAGCGCCGCTCATCATGGGCGCTCCGTCAGCAGCAGCAGACAGCAGGTTACCAAACGTAGCGCAAATGAAAGCATCTCGGGCTGCTCCGCTCGATCCTGCAAATCAGGTGAGTGAGCAGGTGTAACCGCACATTATTAAGTCGTGGATCAGTTAGCTTATTTGTTATATAAGCACAGTCAGTCAGAGGCCTCTTAATCCGGGGGCGATTCAGAGGACATATTGCCTCATCTGGATATAACGACTGATGAGGAAAGCAGCACGAACGGCAACTTTTTATTGACAGAGAGAATGACATTGTGTCCTGCTTTTTGACTGGGTGGTTGGGTGGATTATTACTGGAACCAAGATAAGTGGTGGTCGGTGCCATGGAGTGTAAAATTTGAGGTCTCAATGATGCGTCCATGGCGCGTGTCTTCTGCCTTATCTAACGGTTGGTGCTGCTACCACTACTGCACTGCACCTCCCCTCGTGCCGACCGAATGATGGATGGGGATTATGGCCCGATCGATGATGCGTCCATGGCGCGTGAACTCATTCCCAAGCGCAGTGCGTGGCTTGCGGCGAAGAGTGCGCACAGGGAGGCGAGGCCAGAGGCTCAGGCGAGAAAGGTGATGTTGAAGAAGATGGGGATCCACGCCGAGGCGGAGCGCCGGACGAGGTCTCCTTCGACGAACTTTCAGGCTGCCTTTGATCGGCCCAGACGCCGACGCCAACGGGGAGGCGATGGAGGTGTTCTTTTTCCGCGGAAGAAGCGGAGAGCTTCGAGCCGGGCGGACGACGCCCTGAAAGTGCGAGAGGTCCTAGGTCGCAAATTGGTTATTATGTAATCGTTAAAAGTTGGATCCGATGAGTTTAGGACTTTCTTCGGTTTTCATTCTTTGGAGGTCGACATGTGATGTCATTTCGGCATCACGATTTAGTTTTTTGTATTTGGATTTGGATTTGGTTTTCATTCCTCTTAATGAAATACGGGTGAATGGCCCGATCGAGAAAAAAAAAGATGGGGATTATGGCAGCGGTTGAAACCTGAAGGTAGGCTGAAGGGCGGGCATGGTTGTTGCTGGTGGACTCGGCCACGCAGGAGGAGATTCAGGGAGAAGGAGGGAGGTGCTCCATCATCCAAGCTGTGGACTCGTTCGTGGCCAGGCGAAGAGAATTTCAGGGCTGCGGTGATTGAATTGAAGCCCCAGGTGGTGGTGATATCTGATATGCTAGCGTCAGCCCATGTAAATATTCATTGTGTTCCTAAATAACTGTCGTTTGGGTTTTTTTGAAAAATAACTTTAATTAATTTATATTAAAAATTATCAATACCTATCATATATAATTAGTATCACTGGAAAGAAATTTAAAATTATTTGGAGACACAAATATTGCACGTATTTTCTATAATCTGATTCAAACTTGTAAGACGCATACACCAACGACGACACTTATTTAGAGACATGAATAACTATATGTAAATATATAATAATATTAGTAGTTAGTAAGTAATGCAAAGTACTATAACATTAGATGCACTAAACATCCGATCTACAATCTAAATCCAAATCTCATTCATGATATGAAACTTTCAAACTTGATTTGGTTGGGGTGTGGCAAGTTGCCAGTAGTGCAAAGGCTGGGCGACATTGTAACATTTCTAAAACTATGCCGAGTACGGTTTAGTAACTAGGACTGCAAAGTACAACTCATGCATGATAGGAAAACTAAGATCTACAGCCAAAATCATGTCCAATATAACAAATCCATACTTCAAGAAACTTCAAGTTTTAATTTGGTTCGGGGTGAGTGCAACGGCTAGGTGACACTCTCTCAGAAAAAATATATTTAAATATAAAGTGAACCTCCCTAAAAAAATAAATTTCAATATAAAGTGTGTGGTTATATTAGATATTATTACTGACACAGGTCTTCCCTTCCTTTTGTATGCGCCTAAGAATTACTCTAAACAACTGAATATTTGTTTCTTCATGTTCAAATCAACTTTCAACATTTTTAATTTTGATTTGTTTGGGGTGCGCCAAGCCCAAGCAATAGTGTAACGCTAGGGCTTACACATTCACCTTGATAGCAAGCTACCATATTAATTCTCCCCTACAAAAATAAATTTAATATCATTGTGGGCACGCGTGTCCCACATATCGATATTAATCGATATTAAACCGATAAGAATGATACTACACTTCGATCTTAGCTAAAAGGCCGAGAAAGGTATGAGTATTATAGCCATGTGCCTTCTTTTGTACACGCCTCAGCTGCTCTATGCCTGTCACCCCGCGGTGTGGTACTAACTCCTCACCTCAATATCCAATGTTAATCGTGATCTGAACTTCGTTACTAGCAAGGCCGCATTATTATGTTAGGCTTATTTGGTTTAAGGAAAGTTTAATGATCCATTGAGCAATCTTGGCCTGGGCTTCATGGGCCTTGGCCTTCTCTGTCTGTTAAATGGGCCCAAATCGAGAACACACGACTAAAGAAGGCCCAGCCCAGAGAACCACTGGATTGGCTAGCGGCACAGCCGACGCCTTATCCAGCAACCGTCTTCCTCATCCATGGCATAAGCCGCGCCGCGTTCGCCTCCGCGCACCCCGCTACAATGTGCCTGCTCCTGTCCTCCGCGCCTCCTTGGCGGCTAGGCCCACTAGTGTTCACAATGACCAGATCAGCAGAATCTGTCTATGCGTTCACCGGCCCATTGCATTTTTTTAAGAACAAAAACAGAGCAATTCATCAAGCTATCTACATCTACAGAGTCAATTTTTTTTTTTTTTTTCAAACGGGCAACCCATTTCCGTTGCATGAAGGGTAATACAGAGTTTGGGGATACAGACAGGCAGCAAAAGACATGGCAGGAATGCTTAACAGCAAAGAGCTAGTACCTCAAACAGACCTCTCCAACTATCCAGAAAAGGCTAGTCCAACTTAAGCTGCATAAAACTCGGCATCGACGTCCAAAAGACTATCCACTAGCCAAAAGCGCTCATACAGCAACCTTGCTTATTACAGTATCAGCCTGGGACAACCGACTACCAGCAACAACAACCTAGTCTCACATGACATACATCCAAGACAACATTCAGCAAAAAACATCACGAAACTGAGTTGGCTACTTGAGTGTTTGTGTGTTTGCCAATTGAAAATCAGATACTCGTTCTAATTTGTCGTTTCTACATACAAGAAGCAATTGTGCTCCGCCCTAGGTAGCATTTGCTATCAGGCCAAGGCCTAGTGTCTGGGATTACATTCAAGTGAATGTAAGCGAGTTGGTTGCGGAGGAGCTGAGTGTTTCTAAGTACTTGGCATTCAAGGAACAGGTGGTGGATGAAAAGTAAGTTATTGGAAGCATTATTTGTAGTTTTATAGGCTAATATCTAGATTCTAGTAATAGAAACTTGTATATGTATATGTACTAATTACATACCTCCTTTTCCTTGTACAGTTCTTACAACAACTTTGTACTTGAGCTTGATTTTGAGCCCTTCAATGTCTCGTTCCCTCGTCCTTCAATGTCAAAGTCCATTGGAAATGGAGTGCAATTCATTAAGAGACATGTATCTTCCAAGTTGTTCCAGGACAAGCAAAGCCTGTACCTGTTGCTAAATTTCCTCAAAATTCATGTGCTAGTTTACAAAGAAAACATTTTTTTGGAACCTGATTCATGTGCGTGTGCTAGTTGGCTAGTATAGAGTTGTAATTTTCCAATAGGCTTATAAGTATATTTATTGGGCCAACAATTCAATTTTGGTTCAAATAAGCACAAACTTCAGTTATCGGGTGTTGGATCATGCGCCCGGTAAGGTTTGGCGGGCCTCGATAGATCCGTTATCCCAAAACGGATTGATTCGCGAGCCCGGTAAGGTTGCAAGCCTACATAAACAACTTGGACAGATCCCGAGTGTTGGATTGAGATCTAATGGCCCCTAACGAATCGCCCTCGAAATCTCACCTTTTTTTTTTGGCGACTGAAATATAGCATCTCTCAAAAACAAAATGCCACGCGCTGTTGTAACAATTAGTGTGCTAATAACATGGGACTGATGACTAATGACCCGCGGTCTAATTTCGCCGCGTGTGTGTGCACATCAGACACGCGATGCCACATTTCACTGTCTGCCGTGTGCCTGCTGTGCACCGCAGCAATAATTTGACCTCGTCGAGGGCACGCAACGCGACGTCACGACTCGCGCGCGTCGCTGCAAGTCAGTCGTCCGCAGCGTAGCGCGCTCTGGGCCATTGTTTATGCTGGTGAATGGCGAATGGCGCGGCGATGGCAGCAGCCGGGGCCTTGTTTTTCTATCGGCGGCAGTCAAATTTTCAAAGGATTGGGAGATCCGCTCGGAGGCCTATCTGGGACGGTTCAACTACCGCAGCCTAATCAAGTTTATTACTTTGGGCATCCATCCATTATTATTACTACTTGGACTACAGCGGCGATCGCGTCCTTGCTTCTCACTGCAGTAGTCAGCACATAACCCCTCGTCTCGTCTCGCTCGCCGTCCCCAGGGAGATCAGAGCAGGTATATGTGTGTCAGCAGCTCTACTGTGTCCGACCCGTCCACAAGCCGGCCCAAGAGGATGAGGCCCAAGAGCACCCGCACGTCAGGCCCAGAGTGGATCAACTGAGCAGGAAGCCGGAATACGCTGTCTTCTATATAGTCAAGAGTTTAATTGGCTTGTAGTCCAATGGTAGGACGGTCCAGGTGGGACGCTACCCACCGGGGTTCAAATCCCGGTGCTCGCACCTTTCCCGGGATTTTCCTAGGATTTTCCGGCGTTATGCATTAAGTGGTAAGCGACGTTCCCGCCGACGACGAGGCGCCAATGGTGACTTCGAGAATCTCCAGATCCGGCCGGTGCTCGGTCCCGCGGAGGAGGTGCTCATAGGGGGTAGGGTTTGCGTGACGTGTGTTCATAGGGGTGAGTGTGCGTGCGTGTTGTGAGCGTCTGCGTTGTCTTCGTGTCATTCTCAAAAAAAAAAAAAAAAAAAATATATAGTCAAGACCGTGAAGCAAGAGGAGGAGAACTCGAAAATTGAACACTTCCATTATTTCATTGCAGTAGTTTATCTCGTATTAGATTCCCTTTTTTCCCTTGTAATAGAAGTAAACTTGCTACCGAACGCCGAGTTTCCGGCGAACTCATCTACTTTCCGATCGGCTACTCGCAGTAGTTGACAAGTGGTATCGCCTCACTCTCGTTCCCGACGAGCGCTCCGAGCACGCTGGACACCCACCCTCCCTCCCATCCCCATTTTACGGCCGGCGCCGCGAGGCTTCATGGATCCCGTCGTCGGCAACAAGTTCGACGAGCTCATCCGATCCATCTCCGACTTCCGCGACGAGTACCGGTCGTCATCCGCTGCCGGGCCGCCCCTCGACGCCGCGGATGAGGGACCGCCGCATCAACTCCGCCCGCCGCCGACGTCCGCCTCGGCCCGGGCTGAGAAGACGCAGCGGCCGCCCAAGACACGGCGGCCGCCGTCGCCGACAACTGGGGCGGCGTAATTCGTCTCGCGCATCTCCCACGCTCGAGCACCGCGTCGGCGACCTCGCGCATCCGGCTTCACGAGAGATCCAAGCGAGGGGGATGAGCGCGTCGCGCCGTGGAGTCCTCGGCGGGGCGACTCACCGTGTGGCGTCCACGGTCGAGCTCCCTCGACTACTTGGGTCACGGCGGGCGCGTCTCCAGGTTGTGGGAGGATTCCGCCGCCATCCCGGCCGCGGCCTCCACGGGAGCGAGTCGCCGGGCGTGCCCCGCCGGCATCATGACCGCCGGCCCGACGGGCACCGCGTCGATCGACTACACGGGATGCGGGGCTTGGTGCTTCGGCAACCATGGCCCGTGCCGGCCAATGGTACGAATCCATTCCCCTCCCTTCCTTCCTCGAGCTCTCATGGCGTGCCACGTCACCTTCCCACCAACTATTCCCCACCGTACCCACCACCCAATCCCCCACCATACCCACCGCCGCCAAATCCTCCATCGTATCCTCCACCGCCGCCAAATCCCCCACCATATCCACCACCACCGTCGCACAATCCTCCATACCCTCCACACCATTCACCAGAGCCATACCACCAGCCACCAAGCGCTGCACATCCACCGTACCCCCCGTTACCATCCACCTTCCACCAGCCTCCACCACCGTACCTCAATTCGAGCCAACAACTCCCCTACCAGTACCCAACCCCATACAATTCTCATCACCGTATGGGCAGCCCGATTCTACCCGGACCTGCACTATATTTTTCTTCAAACCCCAATGCCAACCTAGGCGGCCTTCCAAAAATTCAGTTCCCCACAGTTTGATGGCGAGAACCCAAAGCTGTGGTTGACCCGAGCATCCAATTATTTCAAAATGTACCATGTCCACCAGTCTATGTGGCTCACCATCTCGACCCACCATTTCACCAATGCCGCTGCCGAGATGGCTCCAATCAGAGAGCACCCGGCTACACAATGTTCCCCGGGAGTCATTTTCTGCAATGATTCTCGATCGTTTTAGCCGTGATCAGCACGAGCTTCTCTTACGCCAAAAATTCCACATCCGTATGACTTCTACTGTCACCGATTATGTCGATCGGTTCACAGCTTTGGTCGAGCAACTCTCTCCATATCAGCCCAACCCCGATCCATTAGAGTATGTCCAGCGCTTCATTGACGGGCTTAGAGAGGACATCCGTGCTGTTGTTATGTTATTGCGAACACATGGTTGATTTAGGTCATATGTGTTTAGTTTTGTGATTGAGTGATTGTCAACGTTCAATATTTTACCTCTATTTTCTTTTTATCTTTTATGTTTCTCGCCTTGTCACCGTCATGCTACAAAGACACCAATTTGTTTAATCCTCTTAGTTCAAACTTTTGTCGCTTGAGTTGAGTCGTGAATTTGTTTTGGAAATTATTTCTTGCCAATTTAATTCACGGTTTATTCTTTCGAGCTCCGAATTGAGATCCGGTTTTTGCGATGAATTTTTATCGATCCGAGGAATTTATCTTAGTGCTCCCGTCACAAGTTGACTTGGGTATCTAGGTTTTAGAAACCCGCTTCTTCTCAATAGGAGTTGGGTATCTCTTTTGGTCCATCGGTTCGAGAAGTTTGTTCGCCGATCTTTTTCTTGCCGTGTGTGATCGTTTGAGGTGTCCCGCTGTGTTCCTAGGGAACATCCACCCAATCAATTGGGTCGTGGACATCTCGGTCTTTGTGAGTTTGTCTCTGTGAGTTCGCTTTTGAGGTTGGGGGTTGAGCCGATGACCCAAAATTGAAAAGGAAAATCGAGGCTCCCATTCACCCCCCTCTGGTCGCCGTTTCGGTCCTTCAATTGGTATCGGAGCCGGTTAAGGATCATATCCACCTTAATCGGTCCGTGATCCGCAGAAGGCGACATGGAGAGGTTTGGTCACTTTGGTGGCAAACCTCCGGAGTTCGATGGCACCAACTATCCCTATTGGAAGATTAAGATGCAAGCCCATCTTATGGGGATAGATTGGAGAGTGTGGGAGATTGTCGAGGATGAAAACTATCAAGTGCTAGCCGCTCGAGTGGGTGAGGATCAAATAGCCCAACACAATGCCAACAACCGAGCGAGGAGCGTCTTGTTCTCTAGCCTCAAAGACACCGAGTTTGAGAGAGTTGCCACTTGTGAGACCGCTCGTGAGGTGTGGAAGACACTAGAGAGCTACCACGAGGGAACCCCACAAGTCAAGGCCCGCCTATATGAGACCTACAAGAGAGAGTACAACAACCTAATCCAACTTGATGGCGAGTCCATCGATTCTCTCTTTGCTAGGTTTCAGACGATCTGCAACAAGCTTCGGGCGAACAAGCCGTCGGAGAGGCTTGACGAGCATGAGAAGGCGATGCGGCTCTTGTATGCTCGGATCGGAAGGTGTGGGATGTGAAGGTGTCCGCGATCATGGAGTCCCGCCAACTACGACACCCTCACACCCGACGAGCTCTACAGCAAGCTCAAGTCCTCCGAGATCGAGGCTCAGATCCAGGCGAAGCTTAAGAACCCATCTGCGCCGAATGTTGCTCTCGTTTCAGGTAAGGGTAGTTCAAGTTCTTCTGCTAACCCTTCACAGATTTCGTTTGCCTTGTCTTCTTTGGTGTCTGTGACAGAGGAGCAGATGGAGAGCCTTGGGGATGATGAGCTGGCACTAGTCATCAGCCGATTCTCGCGGTTCCATAACAACCGCTTGAACCGTCGGCGTGGTGGTCCATCCAAGGGCGGATGCTTCGAGTGCGGCGATCCAGACCACTTCGTCGCCACATGCCCCAAGAAGAACAAGGACAAGTACTCCGGCGAGAAGTACTACTTCAACAAGCACGACTCCGACAAGCGCAAGGACAAGCGCGAGTACATCGCCGGCAAGTACAAGTCCAAGAAAGGCTTCGACAAGGAGGCGATCAAGAAGAAGTACCTCAAGCGTGCTAAGGAGAACAAGGACGCTTTCTTCGCCTCCCTCAGCGACCTCGACAACGACGGGCAAGCTTCCTCCAGCGACGAGGAGCCCGAGCGCAAGATCGAGGAAAAGCTGAACGGACTTTGCTTCGTCGCCAACTCCAAGTACGGGGGCTTCTGCACCATGGCCCTTGACGGAGCGGTGTCCGACAGCGTCGAGCCACATGGCAGCAACTCTTCCCCTAAGGTATCACCCACTATCGAATCCCTCACTGATGAACTTGACTCTTTGGGCGATGCGCTTGTGTGTCAAGAGAAGTTGCTCAAGCGAGTAGCTAAGGAGAGGAAGGAGTACAAGGAGAAGTGGGAGGTAGCTATGAGGGACTTAGAGTTGGCTAGGAAGCCCATCGAGATGTCTGATGAGACAGAGTGCGATGCTTGTGCTATGCATATGTCTAACATCATGTCTTTACAATCCAAGTACTCTGCTTTGCTAGATGAGCACGTTGAGCTGAAGGCTAAGCCTATGTTGTTGAGTGCGTGCAAGTCTTGTCCAGGCTTGCAACTGAGTTGGCAGAGAAGGTTGCCGCTGCTTGCCGTGCTTGAGAAGGCCAGCTCGGATAGCACCGTGTTGAAGTGTGCTAAGTGTGAAGCTTTGAGATGGAGGTCATGTCTTGTAGGCATGACAAGGGGGAGAGTCGAAGAGGAGAACAAGTACCTTCGCTTTGTCCCGAGTTGGGTGTCTAGTGGAGAGCCACGGCTTGGCATGATGATGAGTCGGTTCAAGAGGGGACCCGACACATCGGGATTAGGCTTTGCTATAGGTGGGAAGGGTGAAGTTATCTATGGCAAGGTTGGTCAAGGTAGTGGTTTGAGCTCGAAAGTGAGAAACCAATAAACACTCCCAAGTTGACCAAGATCACCCCACCTGAGCCTACCAAGCCCATTGTGCAAGATGGCATTCTCCAAGAGCCCACAAAGACTCCACCTCCCAAACAAGTGTGGCTTCCCAAACCGAACCACCTCAAGAACCCACTTGACACTTTGCCCGGGATCCCCGAGGAAACCCTTCCTAAGGCCAAGACCACAACAAGAGTGAACCAACCACCACCTAAGAGAGAGGTGAGGTATCACCGTGAGTATTGCCGGAGAGATGGTCACTTGGTTGAGTTTTTGTTTTAGGAGGAAGAGGGATGCTAGGCGCCGAGTGGAGTTTGAGAACCGTGACATGTATCACCCACCACTTGGCATGTATGAGAGGGTGTGCAGTCGTCTCGAGGCGTTTGCTAGGCCTGAAGGTAGGAGGCCTCAGAGGTTTAGGCCACGTTTTGTGAGACCCTTTGGTGGTCGTGCTCCGCGAGTGGATGTAGATCCTCGCTTTGGGAGTTTTGAGGTTGACAGGAGGAGTGCACCACGCTTTGTTGTGCGTGGTGAGCACTTTGGGAAGAAGGGTCATGGGATGTTTTTTCGTGCCTAACATCTATCTTGGGCAAGATGGTCAACACCGGTATTCTTCCAAGTTTACTAACCTAACCCTGTTGTCTCATTTGCTCATCCCATGTTTTTTCAATGATGTAGGTGACTAAGTCTTGGGTTCCCAAGTTTATGCTTGTTAACCCTTTAGGATCCAAGACTTGGGTTTCTTTGTCCTCTCATGTGTAGGTATGAGGACATGGGGTGGAGAACATGTGCCTGGTGTAACTCGATTCTTTGTCGTGGTGTGATCAAGGTTTGATGGTTGTCTACACCACTTTGATGGCCTCCAAGAGGCATGTGCTTTATTGTGACACCTACACACAGTCTGTGAGCTATCATATACACTCATGCCTTGTACATTCATGATTTCCCTACTTGTGGTATGAGATATTTGTTCACTTGCTCACTTGTATATTTTTGGCACATTTTGGTTCTATGTCTTGCTTGTGTATATACCATGGTAGGCTAGCCATCTTATTCATGATAGCTTTGTGTTATCTTGTGTATTATATGCCATGCTTGCTTTTGTGCCCTTTTGTTTCCTAGTTTTCTTTTGCTAGGTGTCTTTGGTTGAGGGGGAGTTGGGAGTTTGCTATCCTTTTTGAGGGGTAGCTTTGTAGTTGATGTATAGATGTAGTTTTAGGTTTGTTTTTTGCTCTTGTATCATACTTGCATATCATGAGCTTCATCTTTATATTGATTCGAATGAGGTTGTGCTCTTAGTAGTATGAATATGATAGTGATTCCAGCTTGAGCTCTTTTTAATCATGTGATGTATGTTATGAGATGAGCATTTCTTTTCAAAATGTGAACTTGATTAATGAATGATGAAATTAAATCTTGGTTCACCTTTGAGCTAGCTTCTATCATGAGTAGAGTGTTGAGAACCTTTGAGCTTTTATATGTATGCTTGGTAGCTATGTTCGATGCTTTGATTCATTCACTTAGATTTTCATGATAATACCATGCTAAAACATGAAGTCTAAAGCTAAAGTGATGAAAAGATCGAGTGGGTCCATTTTGCCACACTTTGAAGTTCGAGACTGCTTTCACTTGCACTCTTGAATGAACTTGGACTTCATTGTGTTTGACCCAGACCATTGTCTTAAGCTAATCATTGCTCACGCATAGGCTTGACATGGTTGATTAGTAAGGCAAGGCAAATGTGGATAACCACTCGCATGCTCCTTTATACCTTGTGAACATTTGCAACTCCGAATAAAAATGAAAAGCACAAGTGTATGGAAAGATCTCTAGCATGATGTGTGAACTTGTCTTGGGGTAGTTTACTCGGTTTACATGTTTAAGCACTTAGTTGATCTCCTACTTATTTGTGCTAGGTGCTATGTTTAATGGTGAACCTCCTCTTTTGCAAAATGATTAAAATTTGCTCAAATGCTAAGTGTCATATTTCATATCACTTGATTAGCTTGAGCTCTTGCTAGCACTTGTACTTTGTTGCTATGGTACCATTTTGAGCACTCTCTCATTCAGCTTGAATATAATCTTGAAGCTTTGCATTGTATCATATTGCTTTTCATACCTTGATTAGTGCTTTTGCCAACAAGGGGGAGAAAGTTTCAAAGACAATGGATCGCATTTTCCGTGGGGAGTAGCACTTTGAGCTAGATGTGTTGAGCCTTTTGCCTCTCGCCTCTTGAGGGTCTAGCGTGTGTGTGAAAGTAATTACTTTGGAGCTAGCTAGTGGTGTTGAGCCTATTCTACCTCTTCTTGAGGGCTAGCGGTTGGTTTAGCTTGGTTGTGTCGAGCCTTTTGCCCATGTCTTTGGGAACCAAGCGTTTGCTCAAAGTTTGCTATCCGATGATTTTGCCTTAGCTTTTGTCTAGCTTGTGCTTACATGGATGTGCTATCTTCTACTTTCTTCGTCTTTGTGTTGAATGTTGACAATGCACTCATCAAGGGGAGATTGCGTAACACATGGTTGATTTAGGTCATATGTGTTTAGTTTTGTGATTGAGTGATTGTCAACGTTCAATATTTTACCTCTATTTTCTTTTATCTTTTATGCTTCTGGGCTATGTTCACCCAAGATACGTGGAGTGT
Source organism: Hyparrhenia diplandra (assembly GCA_015847255.1). Lineage (NCBI taxonomy): Eukaryota > Viridiplantae > Streptophyta > Magnoliopsida > Poales > Poaceae > Hyparrhenia > Hyparrhenia diplandra. Next base: position 49,612 of record JADLZK010006058.1, read on the forward strand.
GTCGAAGACGTATCTCTTGGTTCGTGTTGTACGGTGTGGAGCTCGGAGATGGTAGCCGACGGCGAGGTGAAGGGACCAAGGAGGGACGTCTTAGGGCCGACGGACCGCGGAGGTGAAGGACGGGGACGTGAGGCTTGGACCGGGGCCGAGCGCCGGGCGGCTAGCCATGGTGGTCGACACACGGGACATCGACGAATGCAAGAGGACGTGGCGGGACCGTGTCGATCGGGTCAAGACGGCGAGCGTGCAAGCGAGCGCGGGGCTTCGGACGACTTGGCGACTTCGAGGCGGTCAAGACGGGCGATGACATCGTGTCGAGGAGGTTTGGTGGTTTGCCCTCAAAACCATCGGCGCGGTTTGGTGGTTTGGGCCTCAAAACCATCGACGGCGGGTTTCGCGGGTTTGGGCCTCAAAACCGAGGCGGGACGTTCGGTGGGACGGAAGGGCGGACGCACAAGCATCGGGGGAGGTTGCGTGGATGCAAGGCTACCGATGAGGAGGCGCGGTGGCCGTCGGATCGAAAAATATCCGAGTCGACCAAAATAGCCCTAGGGTTAGTGGTTTTGGCTCATATGTATCGGAGGGCAAAATAGGGATGAAAAATAAGGACCATAAGTAGTGGATGGCAGCCATCCTCCCCCTTTGCCTCTTCCTTTTTCGTTTTTATTTTTCCCCAATTTTAGGGTTCTTTGTTTAGAGCCCAAGAACACCAAATGGTGATACTTTGTGGTGATTTTCGTTGGCGAAGGGGAGCCCCAAATCTCCCCTCGTCGTCTCCGGACGTTTTGGATCAAATTTCTTCACTTTTGCTGCGATTTCTCGTTGGAATTTTGGATCCTGTGTTTCTGTGTTTCTCTGTCTTTGGTTTTGGGCAGGCATCCAGTGAGCTGCGTTGAGCCACGGTCAGTCACAGCACCGGCGCTAGCAACGCCAGGCCAGAGCGCTCCCGAGCTCCAGTCCCGAGCGGCTTGGGCGGTGACGCAGATCAGGCTTCTACGCGCCGAGAAGCGCGCGCAGCTGCTTGGCTTCAGCGCGAGCATCCAGGAGCAGGCAGCAGGCAGGAGGCAGGAGGGCTGCCGGCCTGTCCCCAGGTGCACTCGCCCCTCCTCCTTCGGCGGCAAGAAAGAGGACCGGCAGGAGGCCAGCTCTAGCAGCTCGGCAGCAGCTGCGCTCGGCAAGGTGCCCCTGCACGGCTCGGTCCTGCTGTCCAGCGCCAGGCCCCAGCTCCTCCTCGTTCTGCGTACAGGGCAGGAGCCATCGAGCGGCAGAGCATCACGCACGGGAGCAAGCTGCAGTTTCCTGGCAGCAGCTGCACACGGCCATCTCTCCAAGAACAAAATCAAAGGTCGATTTTTCTCCTTGTGCTGTGGATTTTGCCTTCGAGCAAATCAATTTGCTTCTTTTGCGGGGGCTGCTTGATCGAGTTGTGCTTGTGAAAATCCCAGCTTTTAATCGTCACAATCTAGTTCCTTTTCTTGCGCTTTTGCAAGGTGTTTGTTGAAATGCCGCACTAGTTTTTCTCAAGAGCTCATCAGCAACGTTTAGTTTGGTTTCCGGTTTGTCGGATTAGCGCTGGGAGCCGGTGCTTGTGTCTGTACGTTTTTGGCCTTGAACTTAGCTTGCTTTGCTTTCGGCCTTGTCACCGTCATGCTTCAAGACACCAATTTGTTTAATCCTCTTAGTTCTTTTGTCGCTTGAGTTGAGTCCGTGGAATTTGTTTTGGAAATTATTTCTTGCCAATTTAATTCACGGTTTATTTTTTTCGAGCTCGAATTGAGATCCGGTTTTTGCGATGAATTTTTATCGATCCGAGGAATTTATCTTAGTGCTCCCGCCACAAGTTGACTTGGGTATCTAGGTTTTAGAAACCCGCTTCTTCTCAATAGGAGTTGGGTATCTCTTTTTGGTCCATCGGTTCGAGAAGTTTGTTCGCCGATCTTTTTCTTGCCGTGTGTGATCGTTTGAGGTGTCCCGTGTGTTCCTAGGGAACATCCACCCAATCAATTGGGTCGTGGACATCTCGGTCTTTGTGAGTTTGTCTCCGTGAGTTCGCTTTTGAGGTTGGGGGTTGAGCCATGACCCAAAATTGAAAAGGAAAATCGAGGCTCCCATTCACCCCCTCGGTCGCCGTTTCGGTCCCCATTTATCTCGCCCTACTCCCGGATCTTCGCTTGCACTACCGCATTGCTGCGGGAAAGAGCGGCGCCACGGTGGGAAGGGAGTTTCGCCGTCATCGAGGGGGCTCCATCTTTGGCGCGTGATGCCGGGTCATGGAGCTCGCCTCTACCTCCACCGCTTTCCGCCATCGCCATCTCGTGCCGCCCTCATCCGCGGCCGGACGCGTGGGGAGGACAAACGCCCGGCGGGCGCTGCTCGTCGACGACAAGCTCGCCCTCTGGCGCGACCACCGCAAAGCTCGCGGGCCTCTCGCATGCGCCGCGGCGCGACAAGTGGGCGCCGACACCGCGCGCCCCGATGCGCAGCACGCAATGGAGGAGGTTTGGGCACTTGCTCTCGACTCGTTTGAAGACCGGTAAGCACATCTCTACCCGAGCCCGTGGTTGAGCCGGTTCCTCGGGAGGCCCAAGCATTTGCCGTTACATGCGCCGGCGGGCGGAGGCGCCCGAAGACTATGCGGTTTCGAGGGGCGATCCGACAACAACCGGTCTTGATTCTCACGGATTACGGTAGTACTCACTCCTTCTTGAGCTCTTACGTCGCATCTCGGCTCATCGGCGTCCGGCCCTTGCAAGCGGCGGATGTCCGTCGCCGAGTCGCAGGAGGTGCGTTACGCATTGCAATTCTTTCATTCGATCTTTGAATGGTCGATCAATGGGTATGCATTCCGCTCTTCCTTGCGGCGTCTTGCCCTTGGTTTCTTATGACGATCATAGGGATGGATTGGCTTGAAAAAATTTTCACCAATGCAAGTCGATTGGCGTGCCAAGTGGTTGCGAATTCCTTTTCGGTCTTTGATCATATTACATTGCACGGGTTGCGGTCGGATGATGATCTTTGCTTCTCTGTTCGGTTGTTGCACATTGCGGCTCGAACCAGTCGGCTAAAGATATTACGCACCCGTAAATTCAGCAACTTGTGGATGAGTTTGCGAGAGGTGTTCGAGAGCCGACGATCCGCCTCCTCGCCCGACAATGCGATCATGCTATTCCTCGGTGGTGGAGCCTCCCCGGTGGCGATCGGGCAATATAGATACAAGCTTTTGCTCTCAAGGGACGAGATTGAGAAACAAGTAATGTAAATGCTCGATTCAGCCCGATACGACCGAAAGCAGTTCCTTTTCTTCGCCGATCCTCTTAGTCGGGAAGAAGGATAGTTCATGGCGCTTCAAGCGTGGATTATCGCATGCTCAATGCACTCACAATCAAGTCCAAGTTTCCCATCCCGTTGTTGATGAGCTTCGGATGAGCTTTCTAACACCAAGTGGTTCACCACCTTGGACCTCCGTTCGGGTTCAATCGGATCAGATCGGGCTCGGGCGAAGAATATAAGACCGCTTTCGGACTCATTGGGGCCAATTCGAATACAATGTGATGTCATTCGGGCTTACCGGTGCTCCCAACACGTTTCAGGGTGCCATGAATTGTACTTTCTTTGCCGGTGTACTCGCCCGGTGTGCTATCGTCTTCTTCGACGACATTCGATCTCTGATCCGGACTTTGCCTCCCACATTGCTCACCGCGACGGGTCCTCACCTTGCTGAGAGCAGATCAATGGAAAGTTAAATTCAGCAAGTGTCAATTTGGTAAGGTGTCTATCTCCTACTTGGGTCATATTGTCGCTAGTAAAGGTGTGGCTCTGCACCCTTCCAAGATACGCATACCCAAGCTTGGCCAATTCCATCGATGTCAAGGACCTCCGCGATTTTTCGGGGCTTGCCGGATACTATCGTAAGTTTGTCAGGAACTTTGCATTATTGGCTCGGCCGTTGTCGGATTCTTTGAAGAAGGGCACCGTTTTTGTGCGGACTTCGTCTCATACCGCGACCTTTCAAGCTCTCAAGGATGCTCTAACATCCTTTCGGTGCTCGCCATTCCGGATTTCTCCAAGCCATTCCAATTGCAAGCGATGCCGGTGACATGGGTGTCGGTCTTGTACTTCTTCGGGAGGGTCACCCATTGGCCTTTGTCGGTCGTGTTTCGGTCCCCGCACAAGTGCTTTGTCTACCTACGAGGAGTACCTCGCCATCTTGGTCGCCGTTGAGCATTGGCGTTCCTACTTACAACATGCGGAGTTTCTCGTCTTCTCGACCACCGAGACGCCGACACACCTCAACGAGCAACGTGCGAATACACCTTGGCGGTTGAAAATGCACCACAAGTTGGCAGGCTTGCAATATCGGATTGTGTACAAACCGGCAGCTCCAACGCCCGCGGCCGACGCCTTGTCAAGACATCCGGCCCGAGGCCCGGTTGCAATCCATTTCTTCTCGCGATGCATCGCTTGGTGCGCAGGATGTGGTATCCGTTATGATCGGGATCCCCAAATGATCAAGTTGCTTCGGAGCTCTCTGTCAATCCCGAGTCTCACCCGTTCGCTCACGGTATGCGGTATCCTGCGCTACAATGGCCGCATTGTTATCGGTAACAATCCAACCAACGGCTCACAGGGTCATTTCAGCTCTCCATGATAGTGCCGTGGGAGGGCACTCCGGTTTTCCGGTGACTCATAGTCGGGTTCGCAAAGCTGTTCTTTTGGCGTGGTCTTAAATCGGCGATCCAAGGATTATGTCTCCAGTTGCACAATTTGCATTCAGCCAAACCCGACCGCTCTCGTTACCGGGCCGTTGGCTCCGCTTCCTGTTCGCAGGAGAATTGGCAAGTGTTAACTATGGATTTCATTAATGGGCTCCCAACTTCGGGCATGGCTAAGCGCATTATGGTCGTGGTGGACAAGCAAGTAAGTTCGCACACTTTGTGGCCTTGCACCATCCCTTCACAGCAGACCAAGGTCGCCGGGCCTTCTTGGATCATGTCTTGAGAATTCATGGGATGCCCCAAATTATTGTGTCCGACAGGGGACGCAATCTTCCAAAGTGATTTCGGTCCGAACTCTTCAAGCCGGCAAATGTTAGACCGCCCCGGGCACGACTTATCATCCACGCCGTCCGACGGCGGACGGAACGGGTAAATCGGTGTCTAGAAACATATCCGAGGTGCTTCACCCATGCGTGTCCCCGCCAATGGAGCAAGTGGTCGACTCTCATTTGAATTCGGTATAACACGACACCACACTGCGCTTTGGGACGGTCGCCCGCCGAGGTACTCTTCGGTCGCTCTCCTCGGCACTTTGGGCTTATTGCCTCATCGGTATCCTCCAATCCGGATGTGGAAGCTACTCTGTCCGAAGGCTACAATGCTCGCAGTTGTGCGCCAACACCTGCTCCGAGCACAACAACGCATGAAGACTATGGTCGACAAGCGCCGTTCGAGCGCACGTTCAAGGTTGGAGATTGGGTCTTCCTTCGTTTACAGCCATATGTGCGATCGTCTCTCTTGCTCCCCGTTCCAACAACAACCGAGCTTCAAGTACTTCGGGCCATATCCGATTCTGGAGAAGTTGGGCTCAGTCGCCTACAGGCTACAGCTGCCGGAGACATCATCTGTTCACCCTGTCTTCCACGTCTCACTGCTCAAGGCTGCACCTTCTTCGACAGCTATGTCGTCTGACCCTCTTCCAGATCCTGATGAAATGATGCAGGTCCCGGAACAAGTTCTGCAGACGCGCCTCCATCATCGTGGTCCACATGTGGTGCAGCAACTACTCATCAAGTGGTCCAAGCTGGGTGCGGATCTCGCAACTTGGGAGGATGCTGAAGCGCTCAAGCAAAGGTTTCCAGCGGCACCGGCATGGGGACATGCCTCGTCCCAAGGGGGGAAGACTGTCAGCAGCTCTACTGTGTCCGACCCGTCCACAAGCCGGCCCAAGAGGATGAGGCCCAAGAGCACCCGCACGTCAGGCCCAGAGTGGATCAACTGAGCAGGAAGCCGGAATACGCTGTCTTCTATATAGTCAAGACCGTGAAGCAAGAGGAGGAGAACTGAAAATTGAACACTTCCATTATTTCATTGCAGTAGTTTATCTGTATTAGATTCCCTTTTTCCCTTGTAATAGAAGTAAACTTGGTACCGAACGCCGAGTTTCCGGCGAACTCATCTACTTTCCGATCAGCTACTCGCCGTAGTTGACAATATGTCGATCGAAACCGTCGCAAGATGACTAGTCTTGTACTGATCATGGGTCGTCAAGGCACACCCACACACACTGTTCGCAGTTGCGTGCCGGTTGCCCGAGCCCGAAAGAACACTGGTCGCCTTGCCAAAAGCACGCACTAGACCCTGATGGTCTCATCAGAGCTGGCGCGCAGTGAAGCAGTGCTCAAGCCACTTCTATTCTATAGGCGCAGGATGAGTGTGACGCAGTGCAGCGAACGACAGATGAGCTGAAAGCTGCATGTCAAAACTAGAAATGTGCCCTCCACGTGTGGTGAGCTGAATGAATGCCTGAAAGCTGCAGCTGGAAAGACTGGAAGAAGTGCCCCAGAAACTTGCCTGCCGTTCGTGATGATTGGTGACTGAGAAGGTGTGTGTTGAGTTGGTGTTCCCAATCGACTCCAACTCCAAGCTGGCTTGCGATGGATCATATTGACGCGATGCTGTTGGCCGGCCCTAGCTTAGCTACCATCCCGGACGGGCGTTGCTTCTTTCTGTGCAGCTTCGAGCCTGCCTTTTCCTCTACTATAACCAGCGTCGCGCGCGTTAGCTGCCCAGGACCACGCACGGGTCGCCGAATGCGCGCCAGGCGCATCATAATTGATGGCATTGTCAACCATCTTTCATGAAAGATACAGCACCCATGCAAGTAGCATAGTAGTAGGTCTAGAGTCTGAACCACTGATGATTTGAAATATGAAGAAGTCTGAACACTGATGTCTGATGATAGAAACGTACAAGTAAACTCCATTTTCTTATTACTTCTAATACTGGTAATTTACAAGCAAAGATCTGGCTGATACATATAACTATATATATATATATATATATATATATATATATATTGGGACCATCCCAAACACGATCTCATCTGCTGTTCCCCTCTCCCCCTTTACATGTTGCACCCCTCCTGTTGTCGGAAATTCTCGGCCCGGCCTTTGCTGGATTTAGTCAGTTCCAGCGTGAGATCACCAGCCCTGGCTCGGGGAGTAACATGTGATCGCCGCGGTCCCTGGGTGTCTTGAAAGTTCGGCTGACGGTGCACGGCCGGAGGTGTCGGGAGCTTTACGCGGTGACCGAGGTCTCCATCGCGATGCGTTCAGCGTAGAGCACGTCCTCCTTGGCCTTGTCGGCCTCCTCCCACAGCTCCGGCAGCGCCTCCCTGATGTTGTGGATGCTCTCCAGCGCGTGGTCCGCGCCTTTCACCCGCTGCGATTTGCCCACCAGCACTGTGTGGAGGCCGATCTCCTTTCCGGCCTGGATGTTGCGCACGCTGTCGTCGAAGAAAATCTGCAGCAAATCAATCAGGTAATAAACTTTCGTCAGGGACATGGTCAATCAGGTACAATAAGGTTCTTCAGCTGTGAATGCAAACGTCGTCAGGAACAGGAATGGAAACTTACCGCCTTGCGTGGAATGACGTTGGCGATCCTGAGCGCCTCCTCCATGGCGTCGACGTTGGGCTTGCACAGGACGGGGGTCTTGGGCAGCTCGTCGGCGGTGCCGGAGCGGGCGAAGTGGCCGGCGATGTCGAAGATCTCGGGCTCCTCGTCACCCTGAGGCGGGCACGGCGGGTTCAGGGTCTCGAAGCAGATGATCCCCTCGAAGTAATCCTCCAGGCCAAGCCTCTTGAGGGCTCTCACGGCGTGGACCATATCGCCGTTGGTGAATATCTGAAATGAAACACCACACAAACCACAGGTATAACAAACAATTCAGCAACTCGATTCTTGTCCGAGAGAGGAGAAATTTGTCTCGTCTGAGACGGACACTTACAAGTTTGCGGATGCGCAGGTTCTTGAGAATGTGCTTTAGAACAGGGTCAGGCTTGATGTTGTCGTACGGCAGCCTTCCATGGACGAAGGCGTGGTACTCATCATAATCAAAGTTGTAGCCGATCGCCTGGGGAATCCATAGGAATGGGGCGAAAAGATTGGGCCTTTTCAGTTCACTGACTCAGTGATGGAAAAGAGGAACCGAACAATTCAAGGGAGCTGCCATAAACGTACCCTGAGGCCAGCCATGGTGGTGCCATAGTTCTTGTACAACAGATTGCCCAGGTTCTCGATCTTGCTCTCATCAATACCCAGCTTCTCAACCATGTAATCTGAAATGAATGGTGGCAAAAAGCGAGATTCAGCATTCAGTTCATTGAAAGTTCAGACACTACTGAAAAACAAGGAGCAGCAGGAGAAGAGGAACCTCACCTTCAATGTTCTTCTTGACATGGCCTGCGATCCCGGCGCTCACAGGGTACAGAGTATCATCGAGGTCTGCTGGCAAGAACAAACAGGTCAGAAAACCCTTGCATTCGGTGAAGGTGCAGAGGAAAAGAAGGCAACAACAAGGAAACAAAAAATAAGACAGCAACAGGCGGCGACATTTTTGCAGGAAGCAGAGCAGCGGCTTACCGAAGAGCAGGCAGTCGAACTTGGGCTCCTGGACCTTGTGGCAGCGGTCTTCGAACTCCATGTCTGGGGACTGTGGTGAAGAGCGAGCTGCAGAGTCAGACGAGGAATAGAGATTAGCAGGCAGCCTGAACACTTCTCCCAAGAATTTCATTCCATCCCAAAATTCCAGTTCGGTCATGTCATTATTTACAGCCCCCTATCAAAATTTTATCATCATTCTTTCTAGAACCCTGAAGAAACTAAATCATCGTTTCCAATGCTAACAAGAAATCCCGTCCTTCTCCCCATCCTCGCCGCGGAAGAGTTCATCAGAGCTCTGAACTGACCCACATTTGCAGCGGCCAAGAACGCGAGCGTACCTAGCAATCAGCTTGAGGCTCGCGGACTCCAATCAGATTGGGGACGAGAGCAGTTTTGTACCTCTATATACGAAGACAACCGAGCACTAGCAGATGCAGGTTAGCAACTGCGTGACGGCGGAAGTGCGGAACAGATGCAAGCAGGCGGCCGCTCGCACTCCGGCAGCGAGTCACGGACGCCGCGGAACTACGAAATTAAGCTGGATCGACTCCAAAGTCGGACGTCACGGCATACGATGGCCTATTGGTCTGCTTCTGCTCGCTTCGTTTGGCCTCGAGTTGGGCCGCTCCGCTCGCACCCTGCCAGGGCCGGGGCACCAGAGGCGAGAGAGAGCAGGAGGCGGAGGGGGAGGAGAGGAGGCTGGGGCTGGTGGGTTTATATAGGCCGAGCCATGGCTCTCCCCCGCGCCGCGCCGGTCGTAATTAGCAGCCGCGGTTACTATCTTAGGTTAAATTAATTATCCTCTGCACTTTGCACGTTGTTCAGCTCAGAAATCGGTTGGTTAGTTTGACGCCTTTTTCTCGTTAAATCGAATCTGACGCACCAACTGTATGGATTCATGCGCAAATTAGTGTCGACTAGGCTTGCAAATTCATCATTTCACGGCCATTAATTCGTATTCTTACAGAGAAAAGCATTAATTCCAGGGCTGGATGATTACATGACTCATGTCAGACGTAATTAACAAAAGCTGCCGATTAATAAAACCTCAAGCAAAGCTGTCTGATCAGCATCAGCTGATGGGCACCAATTATGCGGGACGCGACGGGATCGACCTGGCTGTTGTTGCCGTGGGGCAGCACGGTGGCCACGAACGCCGCCGCGTCCAACACGTACCACTCCTCCGGCGTCGGAAGTATCCCCTCCCTTCCCCTGGTTTATTTCACGCCACTAGCGCAGACCCCGGGGACAAGCGCAGACCTGGACGTGGCCTCTAGCTTGATCCGCTCCAGCAATGCTTTCATGCGAGTTCGTGGCATCAAGCCAGCCCGGCCCACCGGAGCTTTTGTCTCGTAGCTTCCTGCCATCTAGTTCCTCTGTTGCCATCATCGTCTCAAATCATCCAGTTTCCTCCCTGTCCTCCAGGGAAATGTACTCATGATTCAGAGAGCTTTGGGCCAGGTTCCGAACTGTTTTCATTGGGAAGATAGCTAATACATCAGTATTTTTTGAGTGAAAGATGCAGCATGATGCCCATTTCAGCTTCAGTCCTTGTCAGTAGGCTACGTGTGCAGTCAGTCCTAAATAATTAGTACAAGGCAAAGTTGTGCATTTAAATGTGCCGTGCGATCGCTAGAGATGGTGTGGACGGCAGATGACGGACGAAAAACTCAACCAATCAATCAGTGTAAACTAAAATGGACGGCCACACTCTGAATCCAAATACATATATGTGTGAGATAACATTTTCTCGTCCATATTGTGCGTGCCAACATCTACATGATATGCTAAACTTCTAGTACTAGGACCGACGATATTAGCTTCCACACAGTAATCCTAGTTTTAAAAAGAAACTTGTTGTTTAGCAGCAGCCTATAGACGATGCAGGTACCTCTGAATGAGGCTCCCTTTCAGCGAGCGCACCTACGCACTACGCTACGCTTTATGCCCACCCAGTTGAGACAGCCCCAGAGAGAAAAAAGAAACAAAGGCAAGGCACCAAAAACTCGCAAGGGTCGTCTGTTGTGTGGTGGCAAGGACAAGTAAGGCGGCACTGACCGCTGCAGCTGAGCTAATACGCGACGGCGACGGCGACAGCGACGCGCCCGTCGGTCCGCATCGCTTATTATTCGAAAAACGCCGTTGGAAATGCACATTTCCGCCGGCCGAAAGGCAACGGGATTACGGCCACTCTCCGCGGCCGTCTAGCTCCTGTTCATCCATTCGCCGGTGCCCTGGAGCGAGAGGCCTTTGCCCTTTGGCTTTATTGGCCACCGCGGCGCGACGCATCTCATCTCGTTCGTCTCAGGACAAAAAGTGACGAGCGACGACGTGCGCGCACACGCACTTGCCCGTTTAGTTCCAACGCTGACCGGCACAGCAACGCCCACCACCGCAAAGCTATTTCTGTTTGTGTCCGCTGTTTATTTGTTTCATTCGCTCGTTGTTGCATGGGATCGATGGTGCGATGTGAATCGATCGGTCTTGCAAGTTGCCGATGCCGATCGATTCCGCCGTACGTCCCTCTCCGTCGCCACCGACAACGCCGGCCCCGCGCCGGCTCTACGACACGTCCGCGTACGTACACGTACGCGCACATACATCCCCTGCCGCAGATCTCCTTTGGCTGCTGGCTCTCCATCTCGCTCGGCATATCTATCAGGATCAAGGTGCCGTGACCCAGTTCCGGTTAGCTCCATCGTCCGCGCTGCAAATATAGTCCAAGAAACCTGTGTGAACTGGGAGTATTTTAAATCTTCACCATGATGCACGTCATCGTACTAATTATATTTCGATCAGACAGCAGCACATACGTTTGTCCGTTGACATGCAGCCAAGTCAAGTTTCCATATCGATCATCGCAAAAAAAAAAAAAAAAAAAAAAAAAAAAAAAAAGGTCAAGTTTCTACATTAGCAACGCTCGTTTTGAAGTTTTCTTCTGACGAATTGAAACTGCTAGCTGGGTCGTCACCTGACCTGATACAAAATTATATTCTTGTTTGACCGTACGTGACAAGTGACATGCACGCTTATGTACGGTTCAAGGGGCAAAATTAGGCATTTCCGTGGACCATGGACTAAAAACAACATAAATGTGTGCTTCAACGCGCCAATCTTTTTCTAGACATTACACGGAAGCGAAGAGCAGTTTGGTTTGGTCCCGCCAGCCAGGTGCATTACAGCTAGACATGGGGCAGAAGAAGCTATATAATGCGACGACGGATTGGTCTTCATATTGGCCGCGTGTACAATGTATTATTACGCATCAGGCGTGTAGCATTACGATTCTGGGCATCCTTTTGCTGCGACCCGTTTCAGGTAATCATACATGTGCGGTATATGTGGACGATCGCAGACTATGCTTGCAGCTAACACTATATTGATTTTGTATGGCGTTCGGATTTATTTTTCCGCGGGCATTTGAGAAAACCGCCCACGGATAATAGGTGCCGCAAGACCCGCCCGGGTAGGGAAAACCGCCACGGTTAATCCCTAAACCGTGGCGGTTTTTTTCAACAACGCCCGCCTACGTAAAATCGCGCCAGAAATATATATACCAACACTTCACTTCTCTCCTCACTTTTCTCCCGAGCCTGGGACACCCTCCCTCTCTCCATCCCCTCCTCTCCCTCACGAACCCGACACCGGGCGGGCGACCCGAGCACGGATCCGCAAAAGGGCAGCGCGTATCCGGCGGCGCGAGCACGGATTCGGGCGGTTTCGAGCATGGATCCGGCGGCGGCGAAGCACGGTGGCGGCGCGGCAGCTCCATGGCGGAGCCTCGTCCACCTTGAGCTCCATGGCGGCGGCGACGGCGGCGCGCCCCCAAGCGGCCGGCGGATCTCGACCACCCGGCAAGGCCCCGAGGCGGCGGCGCCCCGTCCCCAAGCGGCGGCGGTGGATCTCGACGAACCGGCGTGGCACCCGGCCCGGGGGCGGATCTCCACCCGGCGCGCACCGGGCGGATCTCGGCCACCACGGGCGCTGGGCGCCATGGCGGCGGGGCGGGACCGTGCCCCGACGGCAGATTCGCCGGCCGCCGGGGCCGCGGCGGGCGGCGACGGCGCGCCGAAACCCTAGCGGCGACCGTGGATCCCATCGGCCCAGATCCGCCCATTAGGGTTAGGTTTGGGCTTTTTATTTTTTTTATTTTTTATTTTATTTACCATGGCGGGCATTGTAAGAAGACCGCCACGGTTATCCCTATTAACCGTGGCGGGCATTGTTAAATAACCGCCACGGTTAATCGATTTTTAGTGGCGGGCATTGAAACCGCCATGGTTAATACCGTGACCCTAGCTCCGTGGCGGTTTCAATGCCCGCCACGGAAAATCGCTTCAGTAGTAGTGTAAGCTCTAGTTGTCATCTGTTGGTTTCCTTATTTGTTCTCTACTTCTTTGTGCCTCTCTTTGCTACAGTAGTACTAGGAACGGGAAGTGACTAGTGTGAGGTACTAAAGTGTTAACCTCCTTCCATCTACCAAGAATGATACTACAGTTTCATTCAATACTAAATTATCATAAATTTGACTAAGTTTGTATAAAAGAGCATCAATATCTATGTAACTAGACTCACCAGAGACCACATTGTACCATTAACTCAGACCCCGCGTTGTTCGGCTCGAAGCGGAGCTCCCCACCCCCATCTCCTCGTCGCCGCGGAGAGCGACCACCGGAGGCCGGTGGTCATGAGGAGGGCGGTGGCGGGTTGCTTTCTCTCTGGCGGCGTGTGTGGGGTCGCCGCAGGGTCGGGCTACGTCGCCGCCTCGCCCATCAAGTATGAGGCTTGCCATTTGCCCTAGCGCGTAGATCCGGAGACTTGCCAAAGATGGATCTCGCCCGGTCTTTGTGGAGGTGTCTAGATCCGGCTTCTTCGGTTCTCGGGCCCACGTTGCGCATTTACTTTACGGGATCTCCAATGATGGCGCACCCGGATCCGGTGTCCTAGTGGCCGATCCGGTGCCCCGTGTCTTTCGCCGGTGGTTTGGCGGGTGGGGACGACAAAGACGGAGTACACCTATGGTGTCGGGATGGGCTACGGATCTAGCACCGGCGACACAGACACGCTATGCGTGGTGGCACCCAATGGTGACAACAGGCAACAACTTGATTCTCTCGGATCGACTTCATCTCCTTTCGACGGCTAGGCTTCGTCCTGGGATGATGTTTTTTTGGTGGATTGGCACAACTGCTTTTGGACTTTCGAGCATCGAGTTTCTAAGAAGACACGTGATGTGAAAGAATTAAGCTGCACAAGTTTGATGCAAGATTTGAGCGGAAGCGAAGAAGAAGTTTGAAATTGCTTTGTTTTTTAGCTTTTCTCTTGTATTCCCTCGTCTAAGGAGTCTAAGAACTCTTGTACGTTTTGGCTATATATATATCCACTTGTGGGTATACATGCCAGATTGAAAAATATCATTCATCTAAAAAAATGTAACTAGACTCACATATGAATATGAATTATGGTTTCATGATGCATTATTTTAAGTCATAATCAATGTGAACTATCTTCTCTATAACCTTAATTGAATTTAAAATAGTTTAATTTAAGAAAAAGAAATATAGTGCAAATGTGCCATGGGTGAATTGGTCGTAGCTCAGCTCTTTTTGTATGTGTGTGTGTGTGTGTGTGTGTGTGTGTGTGGATCTTGTACATCCGATTCAAGTTTGTGACTAGATGCCAATAGTCATATTTTTTTTATTGATTCACATATATTGCGTTTTCAACGTTTGACGACATATTTATTGACAACAAGACACTTATGGCAACTTCGTCAATTTTAAGATGAAACAGCTCACTCTCAGCCGAGATGCTCTTAGGTCAGTCTCAATGGAGAGTTTCACCTCCCGGTTTCAAGATGTGAAACTTTGGCATGAAATAGGCGCCTCCCCTCAATGCACAGTTTCATTGCACAGTTTCATAGACTCAAGGGTCCCACAACCTCTCTCTCATTGCATGGTTTAATTACATAGTTGCATGGTGAAACTCTATTTGTGGACTGCATTTAATGTGTATGAAACACTCATAAAACCTCCATTGAGACTGCCCTTATTAGACAATCTGTGAAGTAGCAATATGCTCCTTCTATTTCGTTTGCCGCTGATTGCACAACTAACTAAGATCCTGTTTGGTGCAACTCTGAGCAGCTCCATCTCCTCCATATAGCGTAGTAGAAGTGTTTCGAGCCAGGCCAAACAGCCCTAAAGCAACCGACAGCTAGATAATGCATCCTACCAATAAACTGGATTTCCATGTGAATCACGCTGACGCTTAGTCCCTCTCCAGCTTCTGTTATGACGCACCGATACACACAACTAGAACCATTAAAATTCCGAGGACTTGACAGCTCCATCATCCATGTGTACACGCTGACAAATGGGATGCATGTTCTGTCTGGTACGTGTTACAAAAGTCAATCGGTATGCTTAAGAAAAACACCCAGGGCCAGTTCGGGGACTAGCAAGGCAATCAACACCGCTTGTTCCCTGTCATTTCTCCTGATGTCACTGGCTGCCACTGGCATTCACATAGCTGTTGTTGTCACGCGCTTGCCAGTTCGCCGTTGATTATTGGGCGATAAACCTGTAAAATAACACGCAGTGGCTTGCCCATGTAACATGTATCAGTGGAATGGGAGCTTCACGTCCGTGACATTTTTTTTCGACTTTGTCTTTGGTTCTCCACTTGCGCACTAAATATTGCCCCTTTCGGGCTCCCCTGTCCTAATCCTTCAGAAAGTAAAGAAGCCAGACGTCTCGTCAGTCGTGTCATTTGCCGGTTAAGTACTTGGAACATTTGTTGTCTGATTGTGTATACAGTGTATTTTTAATGAAAAGCATTGCTGTCCGGTTCTCGCGTCAGAAAGTGGCCTGCTCTTTCCTGCACTCCAGAACTCATCACTTGCAGTAGTACATTATTTCATTCATGTCTGACTCTTGCCTTTTCAAACCTGGAAACTCCAGTAATTAAGTTAATCCCTTGAAAGTTGAGACCTATCTCGCAGAAAAGAATTTATTAAGCCCTAGGACGCTGAAAAAAAGGAACACAAGGGATGAACCATTTCAGTCAAGCTGTTGTTGTTCATCCTTTATCTAAAAAAAGTCAAGCTGTTGTTGTTGCTTCACAAGCTGTGTGAATGGTATGGCCACACGGCAAGGCAAGCTGCTGAGCCAGATGTAAGCGACATTGACTTGAACCATCGTTTTATTACTAGATGAAATCGGGTAAGGTTAACTTCAGAGCAATCCGCAGTTTAAACCCCCTCTGATTTCCTCATTGTGTCACATCAGTTTGGATTCTACCTCCCAAGTCCGAGAGTGATGACGTTGATGCTTTCACATGCTTCACGCAGGGCCTTTCTTTCCTTTTCTTTTCAGTCTCTAATACGTGTTGTTACCTCCCCAGCAGGTTAGATAGGCGAGTGTGTGGCATGCTTTCAAAGCTCAGGCTGCATGTTGAGTAGGCCTGCAAGCCAAAGGCACAGTGGAAAACAAAGATCTGTTGCGAGGCTGTGGCGCATAGATGCCGGTGCTTATCGTCCTGGAATGACCATCTAGCATAAATTAGCTTCTAAATAATGTTATACTTTTTTCCTTTTGCGATTATAATGACAATTGATGAAAAACAGCTTCAAGGGATTGTTCAGCCCCCTTGTCCCTTGAGTTCCACTTTATTCGTCTCGGACCACCTTTACGGTCACCATTCCGTTGAGCGATTCCTCGAGAGAAGGGCAATATTAGAGCGGTGTAACCACTAAGGGCGGTGTTGGTGTGTAAATGACAGTGGCATTGCTCTTATTCAAGAATGGGTGAAAAATATTTTTTGTCACTACTGCCGTTTATCTAGATCTAGGTAACTTGAAATTAAAAGTAAAAATTTCTCTCTCGTCTCCTACTCTCTCTCTCTCTCTCTCACTGCCGTTTATGATGATTATTATATAGTTGTCCATATCTATACGTAATATTAAAGATTTTTTTGTCTCCTTTTTCTCTATTGTGGCTATTATATAATAGTCCATATCTATATCTATATCTTTTTTTTTCTTCTTCGTCTATCTCTAAGTTATTATGGCTATTATATAATACAAGTCCATATCATAGATTCTTTATCTATATTTCTCTTACCTATATCTACGTATACCTAACAATAAAGGACGAAAATTCTATAGATAATATTTATATATCCGTATCTTTATACAGACACATAATATTAAAGTACGAAAATTAATTTCTTCGTTCTCTAACCCCCTCTTCAGTCCATCGGTTGTCTGACGTTTCCCCACTCTCATCCTTCCCACCTTGGGTTTGAAGCCCTTTGTTTGGTACCACACCACTCATGTCATGTTATGGGCCATTTGGCACGTTCAGCTTCACTAGAGAAGTTGTTTTTAAAGAAAAGTGCTTCACCAACAGCTTTGTAAATGAGGATGAGCTGTTTTGAGAATCTTATTTGGCAAAACAGCTTAATTATCAGCTTCACCAATGGCTGGGCGTGAGCAATTGTCAATTGTCAAAACGTTGCTGCCAACAAGCATGCATGCAGACTTCAAAAGCACCGATGACTAGGCGCGTTCTCGACGTCATTGGTCGCGCCAGCACCGCTTCGCCGCCACCACGGGTGCACCGCCGCCGCGGCGGCGGCGGCCGGTGGCGACGCCCACGCCGGAGACTTTTTTTTTGATGGGAGGCGGTGGTGCCGGGCGAGAGACGTGACGTTGCCATGGATCGAACGGGACGGGCGACGGCGCCATCGCCATCGCTAGTAAAAGCCAGCAGGAGGGAACACGGACGGCAGATTCGCCACCGCCAGTGGCCTTGAAGCACGGACAAGGACATGGCCGCCGTGGGGCCATTGCCGCCGGGCCCCGCCGAGGCAAAGAAAAGCCCGCAGCGAACGCCGAAGCGCGACTTGCCGGCGCAGCGACGCCAGAGACCGCCGTGGTCAGCGGGCGACAAACGGCAGACGGCGGGACGACGCATCCGCGCGAGAAGCGCGGCCGCCCTCGCCATCGACGACGGGCTGTTGTAGATGGAACCGAAGCACGACCAATGGTTTCCCCACGGCCGCCGGCGACTTCAGACGGCGCGGGGCGCGGGGCGGGAGCGGGCGGCGACGGCGGAGTGGGACCGGCACCGCCCCTCCCGCGACGGGTTCTAGCAGATCCGCAGCAGGGAGGCGGCGGAGGAGCTCGGCGCGGCGGTAGCAAAGGTCAGGACGGGTGGATTCGGGGCCGCTGGCGCACCCACGCGCGGCGGCGGCGCTAGTCTTGGAGCTCGGGAGACGACCGGGAGGGATCGGGTGAAGAGAATGGCAATTTGTTGTAATTTCCGGTAACCTCGGGGTAATGTGGACATTGTTGAGGGAGAGAGCGGGCATAAGCTGTGATTTCACAGCTTCATCGAGCGTGCGCGCTTCTCTCAGCGCGTTTTCCGGAGAGCGGATGAGAGAGCTAACTAGAGAGAGCTACCCGTTTGGCTGGTGAAGCTGCTTTTTAGCTGGTGAAGCTGCTACCAAAGCTGTACCAAACGGGCCCTATAGTTGAACAAGTCTGTTAATTATTGAAATTTATTTAATTTAAGGTTAGACCAAGCTCAATTTAAACCACTAAAAAATAAGTAGTCCAATCTCTCTATTATTGCATTATACAAACACTGACTTGTTTGTAAGCAATGTATATTATAGTATAGTATATGCAAAAGAAGCGACCAGAGACAGCGCGTTGCACGAACGCTGATGACAATTCGGACACGTATTGTGCATTGATGCATTAAACTAGAGTATGATGAGGAAGTCGTTGAGACGAATTAACGAAGGGAGACCTGACCGGGCATCGATTGCCAGTTGCCACCCCGGTGATGTGTGTCGTGATGCAAAATTATTTGGTCACAAACTTGTTCCGATCCAAAATATATGGGCATGCACGGCAAGGCAGCAATTATGTGATGTGTTAGCGGATCAGTGTTGCACCGATTAGATTAAATATATAGACCATCATTGAGCAAGGCAACGTAACGGATAGAAGGAATCTCGAGAAAAGAAGCCGTGCAGAGGATGATCAAATGGGAAATCAGTTAGTTTTACTGTGCGTGACTGGCTGTCAGTAATAAATCGCCCAGAAATATCAATCCCGATAGCACGATCTATCCCGATAGCGCGAGGAGCTAGGGAGGATATGGAGGCCATGGAAAATCTGGAAATGGCTGGATCAGAGGGCAAAAGGGGTTCATGTGGTTGTGTAAGCGCAGCAAACTTGAGCCGCTTCCCTTCTTCTGAACAACGCAAAATTGTTGTTTGTCCTCTTCAACTTGCCCTCTGCTAGAGAACGGTCTCCTCCTTTTCTTTGACACGACTTGTCGTTGAACCAACACTTGTCGAGTTTTTCTTGCATGGGGGATCACACTTGTCAAGCGAAAATTCACCGGGGACTTGCCCATGCCTTGATCGGCAGGAATTGGACTCGGCAAAGGAGACCAAGCTAGCTTACAGCAGCTTCATTCGCTCGCGAGGTCAATGGGACGCTGGGAGACGGACGGATTGTTATCGCCACTGGCTGGCTGGCAGGCACAAATCATTTGGGTGTGTCCAATTATTGGAGCAAATCATTTGATTATGGCCGTGATGGGCCACGTGGCGTCCGAAAACAACACTATTTTCGCCTGGCGCACGGGCCGACGCGTCAATACCCACATCATAAGTACGTACACCCATCGTGATCTAAAAAAGGAATAACTCCCAGAAAAACAAAAAGAAAATTTAACTCCCGGACGAAATGATCGAAATGAATGGTGTCCCGTCGTGGTCTTCTTGGTGTAATAACGAGACAAAAACCTGAAAACTCCTGGTAAAATCGTGTGCTCGGTCAAAGGGTGCGTAGTCTAGTTGGTTTTGGCTGCTCCCCTGAGACACCCCTGGGGCACGCACATTTGCGGACATATATAAGGTGAATTTCAGGGACCTAGGGTAAAAAAAACCTCGCTGGCCCTATGGGGCTGGGGTTTGGGGTTTTCTCGATTTGTTATTAAGATCATCCTCTTAATGAAATCTTTTGGTGGGGACGTCGCCCCCAAATCGAAGTTTTTTAAAAAAAATCGTGTGCTCGCCGTCGAGTTGTGCCACCGAGCCAACGCGGACGAGACAGATTTCATTGGTCGCTGATGCCGGGCTTGACATCAAGCGGCCGCGACAGCGCTGGTACGGCACGCGTTTGCGCGCGCCCCCGCGTTGGTGGCTGCGCGCACGCGCGTGTCGTGGCGCGCCACACGTTCGCTGCTCAGCTCGCGCCGTGGACCGTGGACACTGGCTGCTTGGTCGTTGGTCCCCGTCCCCCCTGTGTGTGCTATATATGGTTGTTTTAGACAAAAAAATTGAACTCCAATAGACTTACTATATAGTTTTGTAAAATAGTAAACATGCTATCCCTAAAAAATTTGTGGCCATATATAGCCAACCATAGTCATTTGATATATGGTTTTGTAAAATAGCAAGTATGTTGTGGATCTCTTCTTTTTGGGAAACTTTCTATTTTACAAATGATATTTGACTATTATGTTTAGCCAATCTCTTGGATTCGAGCAACTCTAAGAGATTGGCTTAACATAATAGCCAAATTTCATTGTGTAGCTATTTTATAAAATAATAAACTTGTCAAAAAAAAAAAGAACTCCACAATAGACTTGCTATTTTATAAAACCATATAGCAAATGGATATGGTTGTCTATATATATGGCCACCTAGATTTCGAGGATAGCATGTCCGTCGGAGTTCCATTTTTTCTAAAAAACCATATAATCCCTCTATATTCGTAAATAAAGTCGTTTTTAGACAAGGTTTGGATCAAACATTAGAAATATAAATCATCAATAACTTTTAAGTTGTTCAGTTTGTAAATGAGAAAATTATATGAATAGATTTAACTTAAAAAAAATACATTCATAAAAGTATACATACTCCCTCCGTCTCAAAATAATTCAAAGATGTTGACTTTAAGATATCATGTTTGACCGCTCGTCTTATTCAAATTTTTTATATAAATATCATCCATTTTGATGTGACTTAGTTTATTATTAGAGATACTTTAATAATAATATTTATTTCCTAAATTGTATAAATAATTTGAATAAGGCGAAGTAGTCAAAACATGATGTCTTAGAGTCAACATGGTGAATTATTTTGAGACGGAGAGAGTACATCACATTTCCATAAAGATTTTTATAATAACAAGATATCAAAATTGTGTTTTGGAGGCAGGTGTCATACATTGTCTTTAACGACTTCCTTACCAATATGAAGGGAGTATATCCTACCTAACAAGGATAACACGTCTCTTTCCCTAATTTTTTCTTAGGACATCCCAGAGGGGCTATAATTGGAGATGGAGGAGTCATTAGTCATTAATGCTTAGGGCTCATTAGGTAGTATGTACAAGTCTAGGTTAGATTTTTTTGTAGACAAGGAAACCAAGTCTAGCTAGGTTTGATAATGGACCACTTTTGATATTAAACCAAAGAAAAAAATAATAATCTTGAGCTGCCAGCAATTAGTTGTAAAGAGTTTGTCTTACCAGGCATCATCACCCGTCCTAATTCTCGCAACACCTAGGCACTTTAGGGACTCTATGACAAAGGTTAGGCGGCATGTATATGTTGTTATGATGAGCATGCAACCGGCCGCAACAAAAGCTCAAATATCTTTGGCCGCTAGTACGAAACCAGTACCACGGACGACATGGCTGCGTGAGATTCAAGCACACTGGCGTCAATAATTCCGCTGCCACGCACAACAACAATGCCAGGCAGGCAGGCTTTGCCGTAGCCGTATTGCACTAGCATTGCATGCAGGTCCAAAGTCCAAACCGGTGTACTGCACCAATTGGCCTTTGCTTGCAATGAAAACGCCAAGGCAAGGTACGGCGTACTATTCATGCTCTCCAATCTCAAGAGTCCGAAGTACCTCGTCATCATGCAAATTCCGGTGCACAAGCTTTGCTTATTGTAGGGTCAATCATTATATTATATTATTGCAGGATCGAGTTCCTTCTTGATCAGAGAACTTATTAAAAGGTCAAAAAGAGTTACACGTCGTAGTCTGGTGCAAATTGCATATAATTTCGAGAGCATCAGGCAGCAGGCTCTTGATCAAAGTCTACTAGTTGGGTTGGGATTGTTCTTATTAGGAAACGAACGAATTGAAGATAAGAACGAAGGGCTGCATATGATTATTTTTTGAACGGGGTGCTTATGATTATTACTGACCGTGATCGCGAGATGCAGGGGAACGGGGCACGGGCTGCTCAATAATTCAGAGAGACAGCACATCAAGCTATGGCGTGCGGCCAGTGTGCTCTATCTAGCGCCACTGCACTAATCATTGCCAGCCATTTGTGCACTTGTGTTTTAATTAGTTTTTTTCAATTCAATTCAAGTGTAGCTGAGACTGGAGATCGAGCGCTGCACGCATCGCTTAAGCATATATCCAGATCAACCTGGGGGCTAATTAATCGGACAGCTAAGCTAGCTTGGAGTGTTTGTGTGTGTGTGTTGGACAGTCAGCTCACCACCACCAGCCGCCATCGTCCATCTGGTGGCGGCACCACTTTCTGCACTGCTATCCAGTTTTGCTGCTTGGCAGGAAGCACACAATTAACTAGTCGTGTCGTACTGTAGAGCCAACAGTATCCGTCTCCAGATCAACACGGACTTTAATTAATTACTTTAATTACAAGCAAAAGAATTAAAAGGTGGAGTTTAGGACAGCAATGCAGCACAGATGCACGGAAATGGGTTACTTTAATTTTTCATCCGAAGAAACCACTAGTTTACATGGGGTTAATGCAACTCATCCCATTAGTGGAATTGAGAGAAAGGAAAAAAATTATTTTTTTTTCGATAATGGATAATAAAATCCGGACCCTACAAGAGAAAATAATTATTACTCAAGACACTACCAGTGTGAAGAATGGTTTCTATATACGATTTATTTTCTATGAAAAAAGTGTTAGTTTTCTTTCATTGGGACTGGCCTCATGTCACACATGTCCTAAAGCACGCGTGTGAATGGCCGGCCATGTCGTCCTTGATCGAATCATTTGCAATCATTATTAATCGACCCCGGCCCTTTCCCTTCTCTTGAGTGAGCAGTTGCAGGTGGCATCCGCGTTGTTTCACGCACATGGATGGCGGCAACAACCACTCTGCCTGGCTCTACAACAATGGGCTGCTTCAGGTCTGAACTCTGAACACACCAAATCCGCTGCAGATTTCAGCAACAACCACATGTCTATGTAAAACCGAGTAGATCAAGATACTGTGTGGTAAGTAGAAGTGAGAGTTATTAAAAACAAAATGCCGCAACAAATGGTGTGCTAAATAGGGCACATGAGACTGATGACTACTGACCCGCGGTCTAATTTCGCCGTGTGTGTGCACATCACACACGCGATCGATGCCACATTTCGCTGTCTGCCGTGTGCCTGTGCACCGCAGCAATAATTTGACCTCGTCGAGGGCACGCAACGCGACGTCACGACTCGTGCGCGTTGCTGATTGCTAAAATTTCTAATCTTTTTCTCACTTTCTCCCCATCATATCACATTAAATACACCAAAAGACATATGTTTGAGTATTAAATGTAGGTAAAAAAATAACTAATTACACAGTTTAGGATGATATGCATTGGTATCGATTCTTTTCGTTCTGGGTTCTTTCTACGATAGTATGATATTTACCACTAACAAACAAAACGCGTCTTACAATATACGATGTGACATGCGGTTACAAATTTTAGCAATCTAAACAAGGCCCAGTCGTCCGCGTAGCGCGCTCTGGGCCATTGTTTATGCTGGCGATGGCAGCAGCCGCGGCCTTGTTTCTCTATCGGCGGCAGTCAAATTTAAAAGGATTGGGAGATCCGCACGGGGGCCTATCTGGGACGGTTCAACTACAGCAGCCCTAATCAAGTTTATTACTTTGGGCATCCATCTTATTATTACTTGGACTACAGCGGCGATCGCGTCTGTTCACACTTGCTTCTGACTGCAGTAGTCAGCACATAACCGTCGTCTCGTCTCGCTCGCCGTCCCCAGGGATATCAGAGCAGATATATATATCGATCGAAACCGTCGCAAGATGACACGTCTTGTACTGATCATGGGTCGTCAAGGCACACCCACACACAGTGTTCGCAGTTGCCCAAGGTCGCCTTGCCAAAATCACGCACTAGACTCTGATGGTTACATTGGCCCCCCGCTCATCAGAGCTGGCGCGCAGTGAAGCAGTGCTCAAGCCACTTCTATTCTACAGGCGCTGGATGAATGTGATGCAGTGCCAGACTGCCAGTGCAGTGCAGCGAACGAGAGCTGCATGTCAAAACTAGAAATGTGCCATCCTCGTGTGGTGAGCTGAATGAATGACTGAAAGCTGCAGCTGGAAAGACTGGAACAAGTGCCCCAGAAACTTGCCTGCCGTTCGTGATGGTTGGTGACTGATGAGTGAGTGATGACCGACGAGAAGGTGTGTGTCGAGTTGGTGTAGGCTTCCGACTCCAACTCCAACCTGGCTTGCGAATTGCGATGCTGTTGGCCGGCCCTAGCTAGCTACCATCCCGGACGGGCGCTGCTTCTTTCTGTGCAGCTTCGTGCCTGGCTTTTTCCTCTACTATAACCAGCGTCGCGTTAGCTGCCCAGGACCACGCACGGGTCGCCGAATGCGCTACAGTGGGCAGACGGGCGCATCATAATTGATACTCCCTCCGTCCCGGAATATCTGTCGTCGGGATGCAGGCACGGTAAACAAGGTATAGTGTAAATGACCCTGATGCCCCTAAAGAAAAAGTTGCCCATGACAACGACTTGTCGCTCTGTATGTGCAGCAGCGAGCATGTTCCAGTAGAAAAATAAACAATGCGAGAACAGTGGCGGGTCTAGTAGTACTAGAACTAGTAGTTTGCTGATGGCCTCCAACCCGCCGGCGCGTGGGATGGGGCGGACGTGTGCGGCGGCGCTGCCGCAGCAGCAGCCGTGGTTGAGGCTATCTCCAAGAGCGCCTGGAGCCCGGTGTAGAGCGCGGTGATCATGGCGGGCGAGGCAGTCCAGCACACCGCAGGCGAGGCTGCGTCGGTGGCGGTCGAAGATGGCGAATGTTCTCGCGGCGCCGTCCCTCGGTCGCGCTACGACGTTTGGCATTCACGACACATCCATATGTATTAGAAGAGGTGGAAGGGCATAAACATAATTTTGTTTTACTGTCTCGGGGTTTTTCGAGATAAGTTTTTAAGAGGTGGAAGGGTATAAACATAATTTTGTTTCTCTTCTAGGGTTCCCGATGTAATTAGATCCGAGTTTGGCAAATGAATTATGTCAAACTGTTGGAGATGAACTCTTTTTGGACTTGCCATTTTGCATTTTAGATTTGGCAAATAGAGAATTGCCAAACCAGTTTTGCTAAAACTGTTGGAGATGCTTATATTGTATATCGCAATAAATTTATTTTGAAAAATATATTTTATAAATAACTAATCTCATAGTACTTATTTTGTTTCACAAGGGTTAATACTTTCATATATAATTTTAGTCAATGTGTCATGTGCCAAATTGAAGGGGCCACTCGCCGTCGCCTAGGGCCCAAGGCCCAGCGTCTTGGCGCCTGGTGGCTGGCCGCCGCCGTCGCTCGCCGTCAACACGTCATCGTCATCCGCTTCACAATTAAGTAATAGATATTTAGGAAATAAAATAAAAAATAAAATCGGGGAGTTCTTTAGATGCAAATCTTCCCCCGAACTATAAATCAAAGGGACTTGCAATCGATTTAGATCAATCGGAAAAATAAAGGGGTAACTCCCAGCGGCTTGACTCTCCGGCTCTAGACTCTCTCTCTCCCTCTTGCGCACATGCGCGCCGCCCGCCCCGCCACGCCGCCCCAGGCGGCAGCCGCCGCCTCAGCCGCCTTCCTCCTCTCCTTATCATTGTGCTAAAGTAGCACCTCATTTACTAAAAATGAAACCCCTAAGACCATTATTTTTTGAGGTTCTCGTATTTACCCCAATCCACATGTGTTGGGTGCATAAGAGTGGAATTTAGTTCAAATTCCACTCCAACATATATGGATTGATGCGAATCAACTACATTCAAACAAGGACTGCTGATTCACGACAATAGCATAATCGGTCCATAATGACGCAATGTGTGAGAGTAACTAGATAGAGAGGCTTTTCTAGTGGAGGTAGGAGGGCTGGAGGGCTGCGTCTGAGATGGACTAGACAGATACACTAGCAACTTGCACGGCAAATTATTGATCTCGAGGGTCACGCGCTCCCTCGTGCTGGACGGAGGACTAACAAATTAAAACTCTAACAGTAGAGTAACCGCCTGTGGAATCTTGTTTGTGGTTGCAGATCTTTGTGACGATGGAACGCAACTGCTACAGGCCAGGCCTGCGAGACACAAGAGAACAAGCTGTCAAGCTTGTACACTATACATGAATGAATTTGATGGACTGAGTGAGATTGAAAAGGTCGTTTAGACCACTCCTGATTGGTTGGAATGATCTTTATAAATGATATAAGTAATGTATAAGGTGTATCATATCCCCTCTTTGCGTTGGAAGATGTTGAAACGACTGAAATTAAGTATGCAAATAACGTAACGTCGAGTGTCAGCTCCTGGCTAAAGGAAAATCAAACAGCAAAGCTGCTCATATAAACTCAAAAATGATTGTGTCAAAAATCCAAAATCATTCTTATTAGGGTCACATCTCTTCAGAGTTTTTCTGTAATTTGTTTTTCAGTCACATCTACTGTATTTTATAAGAAAGACCGTGATCCGTAGTAGGGTCATCCTCAAATCAAGATATTTGGATCGAATTGGCGCCCAAAACGACGCGTTGAGCTTCAGCAGCCATGTCTTATTATAGGACCCGCCTTGAGCGCCACATGTGTATCACAATGTGCACCACACCAGAGGATGAGGATCGTTGTGGGATCCATGCATGATGCGTGTATACGATTGTGCAGGCGGCACGTTGCCATGTCGAGTGCTATGGAAATCATAGAATTTGTGCTTGGCTCAACTGTCAGGTGCATCCTAACCATTCAGCCTTTACGAGTTTTGTTAGTTTAACTCTAATTTAGATATTATTTTATCTTCTCAAGAAGAACTGTTTTGTTCCAACTAAGTTTGCGTTTCGTTTGTTTTTAATGAAAAAAAAAGATCGTTCAACACACGGTGACGGGAGGAGTCCACGACATGCATCGCGCGCCGGCCCATGTGATTCCGGTTAGAAAAAAAAAAAGTAAACATCGCACGCCGGCCCATGTGATTCCCGCTATATATAAAAATTATTCTAAAAATAAATAAAGAGGACGTAAATTCCTAAGCTTTTCTCCGCTTGTTTGAGAATCCTTTTGTGTTAGCGGTGCTGTGGTGGCCGACGATGGGTGATAAGAGAGTCCGTTACAATTTTTTTTTTTGAATAGGTCCGTTACAATCTTTAGCTCGAAGCGCTGGAACTGGATTAACATCCACGTCCAAATAAACCTATCCAAACAATATGCTACTTTGCCCAAGGCACCATCCACTCCAAACCAGTTGCACTTTTAAAACATCCAATCCTAATCCAGTCCAACTAATAATTATCCAGTCCAGTCCATCATCCAAATAATCTGCTAGCTAATCGTTCAGAGAATTCCAAAAAAAAAAAAAAAAAAAAAAAAAAACTAATCGTTCAGAGAACACATATATAGAAACAGAGAACCGTTTAGCTCACCCAGGACTGATCGTTCAGAGAACACATACATGCTAGCTAATCGTTCAGAGATGGTTAAGATACAATGTAAGCATAGATAAACTTTTCATGGGGAAAATTAAATAAGTAAACAGAATAATAAAAACCTGTTCGTCAAGCCAACCACGCACGTTTAATATACTGTGTGTTCCCGCGCGCTAGCTGATACTTCCTTGAAATAAATTGACAAGGCATCCATTTGCATACTGTGACATAACCATGCATGTATATACACAACAGTTGATACTGCAAATCAGTGACAACCTGAATATAGTACTCAGCGAAAATCAGGTGCCACCGTGCCAGAGGCATGTTTTGCTCCTGCTCACACCAATGAATTTCCAAGTTCTACATTGCACAACAGCACCTGGAGAAGGTTGTATCACCAAGCAAACAAGCAACCCAGACACTCGACATTCATATAAGATTATTAAAGATAGGGCAAAAAAATGAAATTGTCATATTCTGTGGTGCCCCAAAAGTGTTTAACACCAGAATTTTGGAAAACCCTCCATTTGTATATGGTTTAAGAGTAGCTATTGGTGCGACGGGGTCCTACTAGCTGCCACACTAGCAGATTGACCAGTTCCAAATTCATAAAAGGAGAACATGATTACAGACACAGGTAATCAAACTACAGATACATATCATCAAGTAGCAGCGGATATATTGTGCGATATTCTTTGGCCCTCAAACTGATGTTAGAGAGCAGATGTTGCAAACATGATAATGGTTCTTCAGCCATCAAACAAGCGGTGCTACCAGCCACTGTTTCCCCTGTCAGCATTGATAGTGTCCAATGTGACACTACTGCTGAAAACCAAAGATTACAACATAAGAATCATCAAGAAGTGTTACATCAAAGTGGATCTTGGACAGCAACAAGATAGTAATGCAGCACAAGAACTGGACAGCAACAGCTTGCTTTAATTTCCAACAGGAACCTTGGACTAAATCCAATCAATTGATATTATTGACAGCAAAGCAATGCAAAGCAAAGCAAAGCGGTAGATTCAAAAGGCAGGTACAGGTACTGCTGGCAGTTTAAAAACTGTGGTGAAAGGTAATAAGTTATTACTACTAACATACTGCTAATAAAATAAAACAAACTAGTGGCATACAGTCTGTACAATAAAAGTAACAGTAGAGGTGAATAAATTAGTGGCTTACTGCAAACCATTAATCGATGGGTGATCAATTACATACCTGAACTAAAAGAGAATGTTTCTTACAATTCAAGGCAACATAAAGTGAAATGGAAAAAACAGCTAGAATAACAGATTGTTTCTTACATACCTGAGTGCATTTCTGAACACTAATCATCGTCGTTGATGTCATCATCCACTTCCTCATCTGAATTGCAATCCTTGAGTCAATCTTTTGTACGTTTCCAGAATCAAAACCCAAAGATTCAGTACAAGCCCAGCCATGAAAACTCACCTCTTCAAAAGAGACCCTGCTGATACAGTAATACTTGCATCTAAATATGCAATGCCAAATCCATCTTCCTGGGATTTGGTATGATGAACAATGGTGAGAAGCAGTTCAACCAAGGCCGAGGGAAGATGATTTCTTCCATGTGCTTGCTTCAAAGTCAAGGACTCCAATGTTCAGTCGGTAGCCCCGCTTGCAGGTGAATTCTACAGAACTAATATCATCAGTGAAGTAGACATGATTTGGTTTCAGCGGATAATCCTTAGCACGGCAACACAGTGACTGGTTACTCCTGAGAAACAATACATGATCACCCAAATTATTTATCTGCTCTACTTTTCTTGTCACACCACAAACTCTATATATCTCCATCCATTTGGTTTTGTTCTCAAATGTCGGCCCATCCGCCTCTTTTGTTATCCCTACTTCTGGTCTCCGCACTTGCAGCAGATCATCCCATGGAGCCTGAACAATGTAAAACCTTTCCATACCAGAAAAGGTCTTTACCCTGTCCATGATTATCTTTTCGGTGACCACAGGCCCGTTAAGATCGAAGGCGACAATTTCACCAAGTGATGTCACTGCATATAGATGAACACTACAATATAGTTTCCAACAGATGCATCATAAAATAAAAGTGCCTTATGATGTAAGTGGTACCGCAACTTTCGAAGAGGAAGAGTCAAGGGTGGTCGGGAAACTGACCTGGTGTTGTTGTTCATTGAGTAATAATGATAGTTACATATTACACCAGTACTGTCATAAATGGGTGTCACTAGTGATCACCGAAGGGAGTGCAATTTGCTCACTGGTGATTGGATTGACAAGGTGCATCTCAGATCGCTCGTCAACAGTAATCACCCAACCATGTGAGGACCCAATCAGATACCTTGGATGGATGGGCGGCTCAGGAAGGGGTTAATTTGTATGACCTCTTTTCTGAAAGGCTGTAGAGGCAAGCGACATTCTCACCAGTTGATTCTGAGGTGTAGAGAGAAAGCATGGTGTCTGCGGCTGCTTCTGATGGCCGATGCCACGACGAATGCTGGTATACGCGGAGTTCCAGGCGGAGCAGACGGAGCCTGCACGAGCTAGGTCAGGGATCTCCAGGAGGGAAAATATATCCATCAGGATATCCTGGGGTAGCTCCGGCGGCAAGTTTCCTGATACAATCTCCATCGGTAGTGCACGAACAGGAGCATAGACAGGTCAATGAGTCCGGCGAGGAAGCGCGAGCTGCAGCCGCTCGCTCGCTATCCCAAGGGTGCGTGGATCAGAGGGCGGGCGGGCGCGCGCGCGCCGGCAAGGCAGAGGGCGCGAGCGCGAGGGCGGCGCAGATGGCGGCGCTTCGAAGGGGAAGAAGAAATTCAGGTCAAAGCCTTTTTTTGCGACAGAAGCGAAAATGTCTAGGATACAACTTGGGCCACCCTCCCTACGCAGTCTCCCTACGCGTGCCAGCCGAGCCAGGCCGGCCCAAGAGAGACACGACCAGGAATTGTTACATTTTCTTGGGCCCGAGCTATGGAAGCCTTCGAAGGAAGCCGTCTTATTATAAGAAAAAAAAAAAGTGTTCCCCCTCAAAAAAAAAAAAAAAAAAACGAGAAAAAATGTTGAATGCTATTCAAAGTCATAACCTTTTCTTATCTGCCATTGAAACATTCCTGCGTTTTCTTTATTTTTTTCTCTATGCCATTGGGACATGAAATCAGTTAGATTGATGTTAAAAGATAGAGGAAATGATAATTAGATCTTTGTCATAAGTAGAGCCATAACCTAGAAAATATGAAGATATCCTTTCCACGTAATCAACACTTAGATAGTATCGCTACATGTTGTTTTTCAATAATGAAAAATTATACAACACTTAGTTTAGCACACACATATAGTTCAACTAAATATTAGTTTAGCACACATATAGTTCAACTAAATATGCATAAGCAATATGATAGCATCACCTCTTCTGAGCATCTGCAACAGTTTGGGGCATTTTTTATTTTTGGTAAAAACGTTCAAAACATCTCTCCGACTGTTTGGCAAATGACGTGTAAAATATGACAACTTGAAAAAAAACTCCCCCTCACCGCGCACATATGCATACATACTGCATATTGTTTTTTTTCTTTTTGCCAAACCAAATTTGAAAAATTATTGGATAATAACTATTTTTTACTTGGCATATATTTTTGTGACTTAGCAAATCATAAGTTTTTTTTGCGATCACGCCGAAGCGCGTTTTTCAAGTACAGGAAACCGGGGGGACGGCAACCTGTTGTTACCGAAGCCCACTCGATAAGAACTCGCACACGCTTGTGATTACAAGGAAACAAATGCAACTAAAGAAACAAGAACACCGGGCCTACACATCGTCCTCAAGTCCTGCCGGATCGAGGTCTAAGGGCGTTACGTCAAAAACGTCCGTTCAAAAAGAATCTAGAAAGACTCCTTCCATTCGGACCAAGTCGATGTATTATGAAGGCGGCCTTGACTTCGTTATCAACCACCAAGTCGTAGCAGCATCCTCCTCGACCTCAATGTCGAGCTTCCTCAATAGCACGAGCTGGGCCTGCCTGGTGATGTTCGCCGCCCGCGGCATATGGCAGCAATGTGCTCGCTACACCACAGCGAGCCGACGGGCACTAGCAACCTGGAGCGTGTCTTGTACAATTTGCAAAACCCTTGGAGATGAACCCTTCTTCCTTGGAAAGAATATCTCCTCTTCATTGGTGGAAGAAATGTCTCCTTTTCTTTCAGGGAAGGTTAATGTATTTTCCTTTTACATTGTTCATCATTTCTTTTGACCGAAACACACTGTTCATCATTGTTGTATATATATAGTGCTTTCAGTATTTATCGACATCTCGTAAACTTTTTCGGAGTACAAAGACGCCCAGTTAATGATTGATGTTATCATCAGTTAACTTGTATCAAAATAATAGACAAAAAACAATATTGACATATAGCATTCTCCAAGGGTAAAGAAAACAACAACGTACGACTGTTTGAATTTTTCCTTGCTAATTTCTCAAACGTTGGATTTTTCCTAGCCATTAGATCAACTTTGAGTGCGTCTGAACGCGATTTTTGTTCGCATAGTCATACGGACCAATGGACCCAAGAGAAAATGTGAAGCTCACGATGCCCCGTACGTATAGTCCTTGTCCGTTGTGAGAAAAAGCGTGAAGACGCTACAGAGCTTTTGTACCTCCGATTCAACACGTACACCCATCTCGGCAAGTGAGTGAGCCATTCCTTTCAGATCATTCGGTCAGGTTTCCATCTCGCAGATCTGCGTGTCTCCTCACATTCTCCGGCCTGATGCTCAATCAATCCAAGCCGGCCATCGGAAAGCGATGCATCCAACAAGAGGTAGCGCTGCACCAATTGGCCGGTTTCCAAATTCCAATCCACCCACCCAAATGCACGTAGATTTGATTGTACAGGCCCAGGGATGGATGAGTGAGAGGAGAGGTCATCTCTCTAAAGCAACCAATTAACTGGTTGCATTGCATTGCAGTGGTCTCTTTACGCTTGCGGGTGTCGTAGGCTCGTCGCTCTCTTTCGGTCGTCGTCATGCATCCCTTGCAGATAAGCTGTCAGTGCCTGTTGGAGTGACACAAACGTACTAGACGAAATCTAAAGGAAAGGCTGGTGGTTTTGGACACAGATTTCGTTCGAAAAAGGTTAGTGAGGTGATGAGTGATCGAGGAGACGCACACGGATTAACCATTGCTGAAACTAGCTGCTAATATCTAGCTAGAGCATGGAGGAGCAGCTAGGAGCCACAGGATATATCAGAGTTAGGTTTCAGATGGAATCCTCTCATTTCCTGACATCATTCTCCTATCCAATGCAATCATCTTTTTGGAGGACGAATGCTCGATAGGGATGCACAGATTGGAAACGCTAATGCAGTCATGCTTTATTGGATTGGACGGCTCATCCTACTTGAAGACGCTAGCACGCAAGAGGCTTTGGCGGCTAGTATTTCCGATCGATGCGTATCTGAATTCTCAACCAAGAATCCAACACAGCGTGCGCTGTGCTTGTAAAGCACTCGTAGAGGTACGTCGTAGTATAGAAGCTAGTACCATTCGGGTCGGTAGCTTCTTCAGAAACAGAGAAAAAGCGCTAGCGCGCCGGTGCCTGTGCGCCCATCAACGCCACGACGACGGACACAGTGGCGATGCCTAGCTAGCTCGCAACCTTTTCCAGCACCGGCAGCGATTCCCACGCACAGTGCAGTGAGCGACGCGAGGTCTGTTTCTCGGCGGCGTGCTCGTAGCTCAGGTCGCCGCCGGGACGGTGGTAGTGTGGGTGGGTCCAACGGAACGGAACGGAACGGAACGCATCAATCATGACATCTCACGGTCCCTGTCGATCGAGTTGACTTGCCGCGTCACGTTTCCGTCCGCCTGTCCCCGGCCTGTCTCCACTCAACCCTGGCCACGTCAACATGCATGCACTGCACGGTGGATCGGAAGAACCTGGCCTGGACGACGGCACGGACGGTAGCTCTACCGGTCTGCCCTACCTCTGACTTGGTGCGCGCACCAGACAGGCGACGCTGGCCGCCGCCGACGCGCACGAGTGCACGACCATCTCGCCATCGCGCGCGCGTGGGGGTGGAGGCGTGGATCTCATCACGCGCGCCATCGACAACGCCACCGCCGTCGGCCGTCGGGCACTGCGCAGCGGCGGCGGCCGGAGGTAGGTGCGGTCAGCACCAACCAACTATCGCGGTTGCCGCTTTGACACTCACCCTGACAGGCAAAACAGGCATGAACGCACGCACGCACGGGAAGTGCGTCTGATCCGATCGCCATTAAACAATTGAGGCCACGTTTTTGTCTCCTTCGCTCGATGATTGAGCTCAGCGGTCGCCGACTCGCCGGTCAGCAGATCGGTCGGTCGGATCGGAGGCCGTGAAGGTGAAGTCATCTACTACAGAGATAGTGTACTTTAAAAAAATGCACCAAATATAAATACATATACACGTACTAGAATAATAAGAGAGACGAGTCGTGAGTGCTTTATGCACCTGCAAATAATTCAGGAAGCGTATCCTATCTTCTGCTTCTGAAAAGAGCCATTGTGTTATGTCCATGGTCATGTTTGACAGGTTTCCGGTTCCAACCGGAACTGCTGCGGATAATGAAAAGAAAAGAGCAGGCGCCCGCGATAACCTATAACTTTTTCTACAAAAATGGAGCGTGACGTATGTACACCATCGGACGAGCTTGCTAGCTTGGACAAAATTTTTCATGGAATTATTGTACTAAGTACGGCGACACTTATTTTTTATTGGAGTCCACAGGTTAGGTATTGCCAAATCCTATCCTCTCCCATACTCCTATAGAGCTAAATCTCATTAAATATTTCTCTCAACATATAGATAACAGTTCATTTGACTTTTTTGATACTAAGTTTGACCACTTTCGTCTTATTCAAAAAATTTGCACAAAAATAATCAAATTTAAGTCATTCTTAAAGACTAATTGTTAATAAATCAAACCACAACAAAAGAAGTGATATTTTGTATAAAATTTTAAATAAGACAGTGGTCAAAGTTAAGGTTGAAAAAGTCAAACAAACTATAATTTGGAATGGATTTAGTATAAACTATCAACGTCAACAATCCACTCAATAATACACTATATCCAACTAGCATATGTAATTATGATAGTTTTTTAGCCCACTAACATTTATTTAGTTGTCACAATAGTGTATTAAACCATTCACCAAAATTAATTTAAGATAGTTTTATTCAAATAAATATAACTACAAATATTCTAATTATTTTTAAATTACCTAGAATCCCCGCAAAGAACGGATGGGATATTCACCTAGGTGACAACGAGCACCATCAATCAGAGTTTATGGAGCACTCACAAATAGGCTTTTTGAAAAAAATCCAGATTAAGCCCCAATGATTCTGCATGTGCAAACCGTGTGAATGGGGTTTCTAGCTAGAATCTTTTTTGTGTACGTATGCCTAGAAAAAAAGCTTTTTCCGCAATTTGCAATAACAATATTAGTGGGCCCACCAAGGACACACAAGGAGGACCCAAGAAAGAAAAAGGAGAAATGGGCATTTCGTTTTGCACGAATGTCTCTGCCTTAAGGACCCAGAAAGATCTACCAGCTTTTCAGAATTCCTAGATATATATCATCAACTGAACGGAACTTGTTCAAGTCTTCAAAGTTCAGTTAACTTTTGGAGTTCACTAATCACGATAATCTTCAGAGACTGGGTACGATGCATGCCTTTAACCGGTCAGCAGGTTGGTTGCGAATAAAGCTTGACACTTGGGCATTAAGAATGATTATTTCTTCTACAGATTATTCTGATTAGTTGACTGTTTAATCCAATCCAATAGAAGGATGCAGAGTTGTAAGTGCTGAAGAAACTGATGATGGTGGCTAGCTTTTGGTAAAATCGGCGGTGGTACCGTAACCGTACGCTAGCTTTGCAAAGTTGCACGCCACCTCCCGATTCGTCTCTGGTCTGCGTCCAACATGACAAGTTGTATTGCTTGGAACCTTTTATAGGTGCGAGAAAATGAGAGCTATCTGTATATTCTAAAGCCGTCAAATTTATCACAAATTCAGTCATGGAAAGGGAAAGACGAACATCCTTTTCAGGTGTACAATACAATACAATTTACAATATAATATAATATAATATAATATAATATAATATAATATAATATAATATAATATAATATAATTGGTAGTAACATGCATGCATGGCCCTACAACCCAGTTGAAATTGGCCTCTGGGGTCTGGCTGCTCCTCCACTTCCAATATGGCTTTTACCGATGGCGACGAGGCAACCCGAAGCTACAGTATGTTTGGCCACAGCTCCTGCATTTATAATGATAACGTGATGGTTCTGAATTTTACGTCCAATTATTAGCTGTCGAAACTAGACGATTGATTGACATCCGTCGCCACCACGCACGAATGTAATGTATGATCGGCTTCAAAAAGAGCAGAGCAGGCCTTAATAATCGTCCTTAAAGAAACCAAGAGAGGTGACACGTACCTGTTGATCGTTTCGCACATATGACAGTGACACGAACAGGGGACGATGGAATTGCAAGACGACTTGATCATCTCGCGTCGCGTGGCACATTTACAACTCGTAACAGATGAATCACGTCATATGCCGTGAATCAAGGCCTATGGCGGCCTGTGGGTGCCCGTGCTGTGGGGCCAGTGGCAGGAGTGGCAGAGCAGAGCAACGGGACTGAATAACAGGAACCGTTCGATTTTCGCAGATCTTGGTCGACTGTAGCGGAGCGGGCCCAGATTCTGGTCCTGAAGAAGCATCCATGGAACAAGCATCCGGCGTCCGGCAAGCAGAACCCTCCTGCGAATCCGCGGCAAAAAGGACGGACGGTCACTCGCACGCGTGCTAGCTGACACCAACGTGACAGTTCAGGCTCCAGAAGCCTAGGTTTCTCTGAAAAAAAGAAGACGGCGTGCTGCGCAGGACGCCCGCCGAACCACTAGCAGAGGGTGGGTGGCAGAGCTGCTGCGAGCGCTGGGAATTTGGGTGGCGAAGGCGAGCAGGGACAAAATGATGAGCGAGCGAGACGGTGCATTGGCATTGGCATGGCATGGGGCCGAGCCGAGGCGGCGTGCGGGAATGAAGCGGAAATGATTGGTGGAGGGCGGCACGGCAACCGGCAACGGCGGACGGCACAGCACGGCCGCGTGGGATGGACGTGGACTGCTCGCCGCTTTTGGTGCCGCGCCAGATCGGCACAAGCCATAAAGCGGCTGGCCGGCCGGCGTGCGCTGGGACACTGCAACTGTGAGTCCCACGCACCTCTCTCCTTCCTGCTCATCGGCACCTCTGCCCTGCCGGTGCCCGGCGCCGGGGTCCAGGTCCGAGCTGCCGATCGAGACGAGAGCACCCACCCCAAGCTGCTGCTACAGGAGCACACCAGGCAGCTGAGGTGGAGACCTGCCACCCGCCGCCACTAGCCAATCCGGTTGTCTGTCCTTGTACACTGCTCTGTTTGTGTACCACAGCAGAGCCGGCCACTGCTCACTCCGCTTCTCACTAACGCTACCAGCCTGCGGCTATTTAGTGGCGCCCGGCGCCTAACACTCTCGAATTCCATTTGCCTCGCGCTGCCCGGCGTCGTCCTCGCTCGCGTGTCGCGGCACACGCTCGCCTAACATTCCTTCCTTTCCTGTGAGCTCCTCCACTCCTCACAAATCCAGCGCCGCCGGGCGCCCAGCGCGCCTGCTCGTCTTCTCTTCGCCATCCATCACCTGGCCGGCCGCTTTCCCGCCGCGTCGAGACATGTCGAACGCCAAGGTGAGCCCGCAGTGTCTTCTTGTTCTTGGTTCGTCGGTGAAATTGGTGAATGCATACGCTTACTAAGCCGGTCGTTGATGCATGGTCCCGGTCGTTCATCTCTCCACATTGCATTCCCCTCGATCGTCTGTTCTAATTAAGCCGCCAGAGCAAGCGGATGACTAACTGTGTGCCGTCGTGGACCATACGTGTGTGCAGAAAATCGTGGTGAAGCTGGACTTGCATGACAACAAGGACAAGCAGAAGGCGCTCAAGGCCGTCTCCGTGCTCGTCGGTACGTACCACAATTCTTCAGAGTCATAGGGGGGGATCAGTTTCGGTACATCGTCGTTGGCGTTGCTCTGCTTGTTGCAAATTAACGATCGAGTGTTGTCTTGTGGTAGGCATCGACGCCGTATCGGTGGACATGGCGGCGCACAAGATGACGGTGATCGGGACGGTGGACCCGGTGCAGGTGGTGAGCAAGCTGCGCAGCAAGTCGTGGGCGGCGCACCTCGACTCCATCGGCCCCGCCAAGGAGCCCGAGAAGAAGGAGGAGAAGAAAGAGGAGAAGAAAGACGGCGGCGATGGCGAGAAGAAGGACGGCGATGGCGCCAAGAAGGAGGAAGCAGGGGACGGCAAGAAAGACGAAGGGGACGGCAAGAAGGACGGCGGCGATGGCAAGAAGGAGGAAGGCGAGGGAAAGAAGGAGGACGGCGAGGGAAAGAAGGAGGAAGGCGGCGACGGCAAGAAGGACGACAAGAAGGATGAAGCGGAGAAGCAGAAGCCCGTCGCGGTGGCCCCTCCATGGATGCACCAGCTGCCGCCGCAGTACATGCACATGCTCACCGCCGACTACATGAACCAGTACCGCCCACCGCCGCCGGTGGCGTACCACCACCACCCGTACGCGGCCGCGCCGCCGCCGCCGCCGCCGCCGCAGTACTACTACATGCGCAACATGAGCATGGAGGAGAATCCCAACTCCTGCACCATCTTGTGAAGCAATCCCGACCGAGACGGTATCCCCACCGCCGTCGTCGCCTGCCGGCCGCTTTCTCGCGCTGCATGAGGCCTTCGCGCGTGAACGTAGTACGTCTGTCGTGTCCATCCATGTGTACATCCGTCGTTTCGTCGTATTGTTATGAGGAAAATGAGAAACCAGACGAATCAAAAATACTACTAGCTTTATATATATATATATTTTGCGAGTCCAATCCGAACTATAGCTGCCACTGCCAGTTCGTGAAAGAATCTGTAACTGAATTCTCTGTCCGTGGCGATCTTTGGGTGGTGGTCGTGGTAGCTCGTAGTGCGTGCATGCGCGTCATCTATCTTTTTCTCTGCTGTGAAGAAGCAACGAGATGAGTGAATGAATGGGAGCCACCAGAAACTAGAGACAGATGGATTATGGGTCAGAAGACAGTCTTGGAGGGAGGAATATGCGGTGCATGATCGTTGGCCGGCGATGCACGCATGTGAGGGCTGCTCAAAAACTTTGCTTTTTTTCTGTTCTCTCGAGGATCATTGCGTTCATTGGCGCCACCCACAATAATGCACGGAAGAAACCTTGTTTTGCCAGGCATGCATGCAAACCCGCCAGTAGCTAGCTACTAAGATGCATGTGTTTTCCTGCAGATTATTGTTCCTCGTCGTACGTTTATGTCATAATTTCGGGCCATATCATCATCGTTTTTTGGCCATTTCTTTGAGCAACGAAGAGAAGACATTCGTACTAACAGACATGGAAATTGTGGAGCTGGTGGGTGGTGGCGGGGGGGATATCCCCACGCCGTACGATTTTCTAGCCTGCCTGTGTAGCCTGTGGGAATCAGGATCATGGCCATGTGACAAGCTGGACGTGCCACTTTTTTTGAATTCGATGGGTGGCGCGAATGAATCTGTCGGTGCCTCTGATTTTCTGGGATCAGTACTAGGAAGTAGCAGTAGTTTCAACCAGCTTCGCTTGTTCCCCTCGAGTGACTTTTTAGATGAAGGGTGTGTTTAGCATGCAAAAAAAAAAAGAAGATTCCCCATCACATTTGAACCATCGAACTATAGGTAAAAAATTAAACTAATTATACAGTTTAGGGACATTATCAAAAATTCTTTTGGCCACGATGATAATATTTACAACAAAGAATGCGATGTGACATCCAAAATTTTGGTAAAATTTTGGGGCTAAACACAAAAAAAAAAGAAAGCGTCAGAGACATTTGAACCATCCTCATAAACCTAAAATCTGGCACGAGAATAAGAATGCAGGTTGGTAAATGGGTACAAAAACAAGGAAAAGGCCGGCGAAGATGACGCTGGCGCAAGCAAGAAGCACGCACACGCCGACGCATCTGAATTGTGTTTTTGGAACATGTCGTCATCCTCTGCCCTCTGGCGCCATGGTTCGTCCCGCGTCTGGCACGTCCCTCTCCTGCCTTCGCAAGCGCAGCGTCACGCCAGGCACCCAGGGCTACCTAACAAACAAATCGCTTGCTCTAATCCACCACGATTGGTCGGCGCGTGGAGAAGACGCGAGGACGGCGGCGAGCACAGCTCGGCATGCATATGCATCATCTGTGGTTGCAACTCAACTGCAACGGCGAGGAATTTAGTAGGAAAACCGCCTGACCGTTTGTCGTGCGTCGTTACCAAACTTTTGGCACCGAGTCCAATCACATATGACTAGGAGTAGGAGTAGCTCGTGGATGATTACTCGGCCAGCACTTGAATCAGTTGCAGTTGCAGGCTTACCTGTTTTTTAGAGCCTAGCTATAGATCAAGGATCCACGGTTGATCACATTAAAAATGGTTGCCGAAAATTTAGCCTATTTTCCAATCTTGTACGAATTGTTTGTTTGTGCAGGCTGCAGCACATAGGTAGCAATAACAAGGCATGGCGCCGCCGTAGTACCGTCGCCGGGGCTCGGAGAAAAGGTTGGTGTCGTATCGGTTTCCATTCCAACCCGACGTCCGTCCATCCGCGTCGGCAGTTTGTTTGGGGCTCTCTCTCGATCATCGCTGCGCTTCTCCGACCCGACGGGCGGCCCCCGTGGCAATGCCATCCGTTGCCGTCAAATTTTTCGGTGTGGGTGACTCGGATCGATGACCCCGACGTCTCCACGCGGGGCGCCGCCCCTGACGACAGCCGGTCTCCCGGCGGCACCAGCAGCCACCTGTATCGGCAAAAGAGATTCAACAGTTTGTCCAGACGAGGCGCGACCGACCCGCGATCATCTTCTCGTCGCTCTTTCTTTTCCGGCACAAGCAGCACTGGGCCTTATCAGCCATTAATGGCGGGCATGGCTACTTGTTGAGTCGACGGACGGACGGACGGGAGCTTGGCTCTGGTTGCGTGAGGCCCTCGTGTTTCTCCTGCTGCATGATCCGGTCCGTATGCGAAAAAGAATCTGTCTTCCTTGCGTTCGGACGGTTTTCTGGGTTTCCCAGTACGTCCGGATCGTCAGAAACAGAGGAGGTCCTGGGAAAACTGGCCTGACCTCTGCGCGCACGCGCGTGCCCGCGGACGTCCGGTGGTCGGTGGCGATGGCGACCGGTGCACCATTCGGCCAACGGGGGTTAAAAAGAATAGTCCCCGGCTACCTGCTGCGGTTTTTATCTGCCGCGCCTGCCTGCCCACTCGCTGTCTCGCCCATGGGTGTCAACTGCACTGCACGTAGCCTCTGTTTCTGATGACCCGGACGGGAAAACCCGGAAAAACGTCCGAGTTTTTCACTCTCGTGCTCGTCCAAACTCCAAAATCCAGATTCGGCGTCGCTAGGTAAACGCTGCCGTCTGGAACTGACGGCAGACACTGCCCTGGCCCCTGCAACCTGAAGGTCTTGCCAAGGCACGGATTTGCGACGTGCAGAGGCTATCAGATTCTTCGGCACACACGATCAGTGGCCTGTCAAGCAACTGTAGATAGATAAAATGATAGATGATGGAGTGTCACGGAGGTTGGACATTGAGAAAAAGCTCACTTTTTCTTCGCCGGAAACCGGTGCTGGGGTTCGGATGATTGTACTGACCAGTCACCATTGACGAATAACCACTGTTCCTGCTATTAGTTTTGCACTGCAGCCACCAGCTCCACGACTTTCAGATCGCTGTCATTGCACTCTAGCCATTCTGCGACAAGGCGACGCAAATGTTCCCATCCATGCAGCGTCGGATTCGATGCGACATGCTCATCATTTTTCGAAATAAAAGGACAGCGAGTGCAAGAGCTTCTTAAAAAAAAGAAACACTATCATACACTAATAATGCAATAGTAACAACAGCATTTCTATAAATCTTTAAATGTTTATTATGGATGACGCTCCACGGAGTAGTCTCTAGTTTAATTTTTTGTTTTTTTCTCTTACAAAGATGTTTCCAACTAGTAACCTAACCTTACGATAGAAGAAGATCAATGTTTTCAAAAGCTAAAGTGGTACTAGTACTAAATGTAGCATGATCAAATTTAGAAATGAAGATGACGAAGACCGAGAGAGCTTAAGCTATTCATTCCACTAGTTTTAAAGGGAGACCGAGCCAGTGGCGTCGGAAAGGAAAACAAGTACTATATATTGAACTGTTCTGTTCCGGCACACAAACCACCGTCGAACGCCACGGACCTAGTATGTACTAGCAATCTTTTCCTTTATAGATACCTGACTTGGAAACCACAAACTCAAACACCTCCAATTCTCCAAAGCTAGGCGCAGCCATACCCTCATGGTTTGGTGATCAATAGCCGGATGGAAAAAACCGCCGGCCGCCACTACATTTTTGCTGTCAACATCTCCACTGAGTTCAGGCATAATGTTTTCTGTAACTCCTATGTAGCCTGTTCAGGTCGTCTTCGATGTAGTTCAGTTGTTCACCAACTCGTGTCACAGGCTCAATCACAATCGATTATAGACATTTAGTACGCTGCACGATATGTTACAGGGCTGCATTTGTCATACAAGTACTCAACAAACAACCGTTTTTCTTTCTTAAACTAACGTACGTACACACTTCGTCCTACCGAAGGCAACTACTACCCATGTGGGCCAACAGTGCCAAGGAAATGTATCAGTTTATACCCAACTTTTAAAAAATCAGTTTATACCCGTGAAAAAAAAAATCCTACGTCTAACACCCAATTTATTTATTTTTAAAGTGAAGCCCGATTTATGTGACTACTGACTAGTTTTTTAGGAATGCTATGCTGCCAGTGCGTGTTGGACTCGGCTGCAGCCAAACGGAGGTTGCTTATGTGGTTGGGCTCGGTGAAAACTGCTAGACCAGAGAGCCTCGCAAACGAAGTGGGCCGAGCCCTCCGTTAGCAGAGCAGCATATATATTTTAAAAAGTTTTTCGTTTTTATTTTTGAGAAAACAAGTACCGGAGTTTCTTCCGGCCCGGGAGTACCGGTTGAACACGTGTTACTCTAAAATAGTACCGGAGATAGCATTTTTAAGCGTAGAGTTCAGCTAAATAACCGTTCAGTTGCTCTAAAATATTAAATCCGTTTTAAATTATAGTTTATTTAAATTTTTCAACCCCAACTTTAACCACTCATCTTATTTAAAATTTTGTACAAAATATCACTTTTTTTGTTATGGGTTGCTTTATTAACAAAAGGTCTTTAAGAATAATTTAAATTTGACTATTTTGTATAATTTTTTTTTGAGTAAGACGAGTGGTCAAACTTAGAGAAAAAAAATCAAACCAATTATAATTTGGAACAGATGGAGTCTAGAGTCTAGCTTCGTACAATCATACATCATTCACCATTTTCATCCTAAAAGAAAGGCACTCAACCCTGGTGACATTCAAAGCATTCAGGATAGCTGTTTCGACATCCCATTGCAGTGTTTGGAGCATCTCAAGGAGGGCCTCTTCATATGTATTGTGTACAACTACGCTCATTCAGAAGGAGCTCTGGTTTACAAGTGATTTGACTGCTAGTATGGTACCAGTAAAAAAAAAAATACAGTACCAAGCAAGCGTTATCTCGATATGGCCTATAAGGTACACAGTTCCTCTGGGTATCACTTGGTCTGTTTCCTACTTTCGTCAGATTCAGCTTTCCATACGATATCTTTCAGCTCTGATGAGAAGTTTTTGTAGAACTGCATGCAATTCCCATGAAATCATGTTAGTAACTAAAATCTTTGAGGAAACACGTATTTGAAAAAAAATAGTTTCTTTTTGAAAACGTACATTGTGGAACTCCAATGTGTCACCTCCGGTTTTACGAAGCTCAACCATGTGAAGTGATGGAGCAACCTCAAAAACCTGCAAATGAGTAAAATACGGATATACATATGT
Source organism: Hyparrhenia diplandra (assembly GCA_015847255.1). Classification (NCBI taxonomy): domain Eukaryota; kingdom Viridiplantae; phylum Streptophyta; class Magnoliopsida; order Poales; family Poaceae; genus Hyparrhenia; species Hyparrhenia diplandra. The sequence goes on from JADLZK010006058.1 coordinate 93,089, forward strand.
AAGGTAAGAATTCATACAATAGATGTTATTGGTGTGCTTTATTCACTTCTTAAAACGGCAGCTAATGCAGGCTTAAACAAACCAGAATCTAAATCCAACGTTGCAATTTAGGAGCAGTGACAGTACCTCAGTTGCAACAGATAGGTGACCTTTTCTTCCTGATTTGTCACCTTTCAATTTCATCTGGAGGACCAAATAATGGTACACGTGAATCATTATAGTAGAGATAATTATAATGCAAATTCTCAAGAAGCCCGTTAGATCACGCATTACTAGCCAATGATAGCAAATGTCACACACCTTGTAATTTTGTTTCCGCACGTTGAAACCGAGTGGCCCACATGCACCCTCTATTTTTGTCATGATCTCCTGTGCTGTACATTGAGACGTGAAAGATGTTTCCTCTTTACCATTCCCTATTTAGGAAATACATGCATTAGCAAGGAATCAAGAAAAAGTTGCAGTGGAAGTACTCATTTGTTCCTTGACCAAGACTGAGATTTACAAAAGTGAGCAATCAACAACAGAATTTCCTCCAATATAATTGTAGCTAATCTCTACTATATTTCAAACATATATTCCAAACATGAGGACATAATAGATTCAAAGCTATGAGAAATTTACCATCATCTCCCTTCTCAAACAAATTTCCAAGGTTGAAGCCCTGTGACCTCGAAATAAGAGCAAATGCATTCATGGATTCTGGTCTTTCTTCTCTCTGCCACAAGACGGTCCTAAAATGTAAAAATCAAAGGTAACCCATTAACTAGAGTCTGGTGCGTAACAATTAATTATTGGTTAACTGAGATGTTCACCGATCATATATTTAAGACATCCGATATCCATTACAAAAAAAAAAAGACATGAGTAGCCAGAAAAAGAACAAGAAGTCTATTGTGTCATCAAGTCCTTAGAAATTCTCAATCTGAAAACAAAAAAAGTAGGAAATAAAAAAGGTTCACCTTAACGATAATGTTTTTTTAAAAAAAATGACTAGAGGGGTTTGCACCCCTACAGCATTTCTGAACGATAATGTGAACACAAAATAGAATATCAAAATGTTTTTGAAGAATATTTTGGGAATATTTTCAAGAAAACTGTAAATTCAAAATGAACCTTTAGTTTCTATAGTACCTCTGAATCATTGAATGCAGCATCAACGTCATCAAGGGTAACATCTTCGCCTTGTTCAAAACATGGTGGTTTATAGTCTTTTTGAACCATTCATCTTCCAAAATTTCTGCAATCTTTATCCTCTGCAAGAATACAGCACCCATTTATCCAACAGTGATGATAGTGAGACTGGATGTGATATAGTGACTACAACACAGCAGATAAACGAAAAAAATGAGACAGATATTGAAAAGACACATCTTAATCGAACTTACAGTATCAGGATTAGGATCGAGAATGCGCTTAATAAACTTCTTCGCTCCAGAAGAAAACCATGGTGGACAAGTAACATTTGCTTGGCAGATCGAAAAAAAAAAGAAGTCGAAGAAAAGTCCATCAAAGTTACCCCTGCATTTCACAGCCAAACCAAGATTTTAAGTGTATTAACCGAACTTTACCAGTTTGTACAGTCTCATCAGATTGGCATCATCAAAGGGTAAGTATCCGCCATAAGAACGAACAAGATTATGCCACAGGACCATACATCTGCAGCCATACCATCATAGCCTTTATCAGCAAGCACCTGCAGGAAGAGCGCGATGCTTACACATCTTGAAGCAGATTAATCACAAAAGGTAACAACATAAATAAGCTGACAACTGATGAGAGGTGAGCACTTTCTCACCTCAGGCGCTACATAGTTTGGAGTTCCACAGGCAGTATGCAGAAGCCCATCCTCCTGACAGAAAAGAAAACCCAGAAGAGTTAATGGAAATTCCTATCACCTTTCCATGTCTCAAAGCACAAACACTACTCTAAGAATATATTATGTGTTTGCTTTAGAAAGTAGCAAGTCAATCAATGACACAAAACAATGCTGTAATGAAACCTAAGACGGTGGTCGACTTCAGATAGAAAAAAAAAGGTTGTTTATGAACCACGCAAAAATCATGCTTCTAGCTATTGACTAGGGATCGTATTTTTTTGTTTGTGGTGCAAATGCACTTAGACCGAAGTCTGAAACTTTAAGAGTTCCATGTGAATCCAGAAGAAGATTCTCTGGCTGCAAAAGACATTCATGACATGTGTTAAAAAAGTGTACAGCATAGCATCCATAGTTGGGACACATGAGAAAGAGAGCAGGATAATTGGACAGACCTTCAGATCTCTATGGTACACTCCTCTGCTATGGCAATAATCAACTGCATTTATAAGCTGATGAAAGTACATCCTAGCTTCATCCTCTCCTAGCCTTCCAGAATTGACCTGATAAATTATAAAGAACATGTGATGATTGAGTTAATAGCTAACCTTCATACAAACCAAAACACCTAAACAATATGGCCCTAAATATCTAATATATGCCAGGGTCTAAAAACTAAGGCCACGCATGTTCACAACAACGTCCACAAAGTAAAATAGTAATAATATGAACCACAGCAAGTTTTTTGAGAGCCTTACGATCTTGTCGAATAACTCGCCTCCATCAATAAATTCAAGAACTATGTATATCTTCGTTCTACTAGCCATAACCTATCAAATGCACACATGATGATGAGATCATCAAAAGGTAATGAAAGTTGCATCGCCACGCCTCACAAAAATATTATACCTCATGCAGCTGGACCACATTGGGATGTTTGATTAGCTTCATAGTCGAAATTTCCCGTTTGATCTGAACGAACAAGAAGTGGTAATATTGAGCATTCACTTTCCAAAGCCAGGCTAAACAGTAAATGGAACGGTTCAAGCAATTTGACAGCACACATCTAATGTTAGCATATTGGTATTTCACCACACAAAGGGGCTGATGAAGAGTTTTTTTTTCATTCAGTAAAACTGTATTTGGAAATATTAGCTCTTCAATACTCCGTCTTCAATCTCAAAAAAGAATGAGGAACGGTTGATGAAGAGGGGCTTTTTGTTCATTCAGTAAAATTGTATTGGGAGGTATTAGCTCGATCTTCATTCAATACTCCTTGTCTTCAATCTCAATCTAAAAAAAGGCAATAGGCGTGTGTAATTTTTCCTTGTGGCAGAATGGCTGTCACCAAAAGCGACTCTATGGAGCTAATTTGGTGATCAGAAGGTCATGATGTCCCATCCTATCTAATCCTCCAGACCAATCAAAATCTTAAGCAAAGATGGGATACAGAGACGCATGATTTTCCATCACAGACAATCCTCTCGACCACGACAGAGACGTCAAAGCATATTCTTCGACCAGACCATCCAACGCGACTGACTGCGAATGAATAAATCACGGAGAGATCTTCCTGTGGCCGCAGCTCAGAATTATCTACCCCGGCCATCAAAGTATTAAATTACCCCGACCGAGGTTAAATTGATTCCAGCGGGCGGCCATGCGGCGAAGGGGAAAGGAGGGAGGGAGGGATGGGACCTGCTCGACCATCTTGTGTCGGAGGACGTGGTTGCGGTCGAGCACCTTGATGGCGCGGACGGCGCCGGTGCGGGAGTCGCGTGCGTGCTTCACCTTGGCGAAGCTGCCCTCCCCGATGGTCTTGCCGACCTCGTACGGCCCCACCCGCGTCTTCCTCCCCGCCGCTGCCGCCGTCGCGGGCTCCGCCATCCTTCGGGTGGGTGGGGAGGGGAGGGCTCGGACCGCACCGGACCGGCGGACGACGCGGGCGATCGATCGATCGGACGAAGAAGCGGACAGACAGATAGACGCGCGAGCGAGCGACGAGGCGCCGCGGCTCCCCTGGGTTTGCGTTTGCGTTGGCTTGCTCTGCTGGTTCGACGGGACGGGACGGGAGCGGTGGTGGATTTTGCTCTCCTCCTCCTCCTCGGTTCGCGCGCGTGCGGCTTTATGAAGCCGCGGCGCTATGTGACGCTGGGGTCCGTTCTGTTGGGGAAGGGAAACGCGTGGAGTGAGACGGACGGAGGCGGCTGGCGGTCGGGCTTGGAATTGATGGGTGTGGGTCGTGCTGGTTTGGCTGCCAGGTGCCGCGCCCGCGCCAGGGTCTTCTGGGGTGGATTGGGTTGTGTCGTGCGTGCTTATCCCTAGCGCACGCAGAACGAACGGGCTAGCAAAAGGCAACCGGACGGCATAGCGGGAGCGTAGAGAAA
>JADLZK010006059.1:0-55314 GCA_015847255.1 Hyparrhenia diplandra
AAAAATATCAAACATTCATGAAATTGAGAAAATAAGAAGCAAAATGATACCAATACAATCAAAGGAACTACAACATTATTCACAGAACGAAAGAAAGCATCGCACCAGCCACATATCGTGCAAGTTTTCTAATTGAAGATACAGAATAAGAAGACAATGTGTTATCAATGATGCTATGCACCGATTGAATGATTAGATGACCATGGAAGTAGTGACCAAAAGATGATGTCGTCGTCTTTTGTCCCCACCAACATCCAGCAGATTTGCCGCGGCACCCATGGAGATGCCCCTCTTGAGCACGAGATCCTTGACGAGCTGCTCCTCCATGACAGCTTCGTGGTCAATCTCCCACTTCTTGTAGCCCTGGATCTTCTTGAGCCTGAAGAAGTCATCGCGCTTGAGCTCGTCAAGCCCCCCTTGATGTAGCTGATGGTGTTCTCGACCCAAGGCTTGACGACGTTTTGACGCAGTGATTGGTGGTCTTGACGGCGCGTGAGGAAGGAAGTCTGCAGCAAGGCGAGCTCGACGCAAGCGTGTACTACACAATTAATGTCCTGCTCCTCGACTGTGATTGATCGCCTCCCTTGTGTTGAATTGATATCGTTCGTCGATGTCAACTTGACTTGAATACTTGATAGTTGTTAAAGATGTACATTTGGCCCGTTAATTTTGGCCCGGTCCGGGCCCGGCCTTTTGGCCCGATCGTGGCACGGCCGGTCGGTGTGCGGGCCCCACGGGCGGCACGCCCGTTGGCGGACGGGCCATGGGCCGTCGTCTCGCCCGCGGCATCGGACTGGTCCGCCCGGTGGAGAAGACGACCCGATCTTGCCCGGTGATAAAAACAATTTTAGCAGCGTTTTCAGCCCACCAACTATACTGGCCCAATGCTCCTCCCATCAGATGGCCCAATGTTCGAAGAACGCGAGCACCTCTCCAAGCGCTGCTGCTCGTCGCCGCCATGAATCCTCCCCGGGCTGCTACTTCGCCGCCGCCGCCCGCCGCAAGTAGATCCCCGCCGCCGCCGGGCCGCTCCTCCGCGCCCTCCTCTCCACCGGTAAAAAGATGGCGGCGCGCCGGCGCGGCCGACTCCGACTCAGCGATGCTGGCGTCGGGCGGAGCTGAGGAGCGCAAAGGCGGCGGCGCAGCCCCGGGCGGCGCGAGGTGAAGCACGGGGGCGCGCTGAGGTGAAGACGTGGGGGCGGCGCTGGATGCGGCCCGGGGCGGCGCTGGTGCGGCGGCGGCGGCGCTGCCGCGGCGCCAGCGGGAGCGCTGCGGCGGCGGCAGCGTAGATTTTTTTTATTCCTTCCTTCCTCCGGCCGCTGGCGGCACGGCCCGTTATGCGGCATGGCCCGAAAAATGGCCGTGGGCCGCCAGGGGCCGCGCGGGCGCCCGGGCGGTGGCACGGCCCGGCCGCCCGTGGCCCGATGCGACGCGGCCCGTGCGGGCCGCCCGCCCCGATCGGGCCACGGGCCGGCCGGCACGGCCCGTTGTACATCTATAATAGTTGTTGATACTGCTCCACAACCACAGTTGCAGGGCTCCAGGCTCTCTGATCCAGCTGCACTGCACGACCACCCCGTCATCTCGAGCGTCTTCCTCCCTGTCTCCCAGGGAGCTTCGTTTGGACGCTTCTGCTGGTACGCAGTCGCCAAGCCCCAGAACCCCAGGTTATTACTGATGCCGGGGGATCAACGGAGGATCGGATCCATTAAGAATGTCGGTTGCTAATCCAGAGAGAAGAACACCGCTGGTTGTTCGTGGGTCAAAGCTCGTCGCATCTATGTTTGTGCACGCACGATCACGTACTTAATTCAAATCAGCGTCTCCGTCCTCGTGTTCTTGTCATTTTTCTCTGCTCCAGTTGGACCGGACGCGGACAGAAATTTTCCTTCTTGCGCCGCCGCCTTGGGAGGAGAAGCAGCCGCGGCTAGTACTACTGCGCCGTGGGGAGCCCGCCGGGCTCGCTGGGCTGGCCGCATCGCCGCTGAGGACTGCGGAGCGGGATGGCCTGGCCTAGCTGCTGTGAAGCGATTGGAGGCAGACAAAGCTGGGTGAGGGGCGGCAGAGACGGACTCCGTGATTAAAGGCTGGACGAACCGGAAGGTGGACGACGGAAATTTCTTCGCTTTATTAGGAGGTGTAGATTTTGTTTGGTATATGTAATCATTGTATAAAGTCAGTCGGCTTGTATTTGTCATGTGGTGCTTCAGTGCAATTCTTAATTTGCTTCAATTAATGCAAATTCCCTCTGTTTTGATCCATTCCAGAAGCAGAGAGATCACTCCATTTTCATTTCTGAAAAAAAGAGGTCCGTCGAGTTTCTCATCTAAACTATTCCATATAATATCTATCAAAGCAACACACAAGCATATAATTTTTTATGTTTTCACTAAATAAAATATTAAAAATGGCCTCAAGTATGCAAAGTTCCCAAAAAAAAACAGTTAATGCATAGATATGTGGTTTTTTTCTATACATGCTTGTGTTGCAACTCATAGAGTTGTTTAGTTCTGGTATGAATTACTTCTTCTGTCTTGAAATACAAGGTATCTTACAAATAGTATGCATGTGAATCTTGCGTTTTTAAAGTGATCAAATCACAGCATGTTTATTCGTTAGGCGAAGACACCTTCTTTTTAGGGGAAGAGAAGAAGACACCGGATGAAATGAAGCACAAGCATTTATTTGTTCCGGTTCCAGCCCATAACTTTACATAACCTAGTACTATTCCGTTGACAACATATGTTGGCTACCAAAAAAAGGGTCGAAGAAGAGGCAGATTTCAAAAGAGAGCGAGAGGGGGGTCTGATGATGACAAGATGTATATATACCATTTATACCCCCATGTACTTTTATGTTTGTTTTAGAAAAATAACATGCAAAACTCCTTCGTGTGGTCCCTCGGGGCCGACTTGGGGGACCCCACACCGCCGCCGGCAAACCCCCCTCCTTGACGCCAACGGGGCCGCGCCACCATCACTCCTCCTCGCCGGCCGGCGACGGCCAGCGGGGAGGTCTCGACAAGGCGCCTCCCCGCACCCTCCTTCATCCCGTGAAACTCCCGTGCTCCTCCTCCCCTCCCTCCCCTCCCCTCCCCTCCCACCTTCTCTCCGGCACCGGTGGCCGCTGGCGGTGAGGCGGCCGATCCACCCCTCCTTGGCGGATCTAGCCCACACACGATCGGATCTGCACCTCCCGGGTCGAATCGACCAGGGGCTCGGCAATGGCGGTCTCAGGCTCCCCGCCGTCGTGGACGGCGGGATGGCGGCGGCGACCGCAGCCTAGGCCCCCACGGCTAGAACTGCTTTGTCAAGGAGAAGGGCCTCCAGGCGGCGACGTCGTTAACTTGTCCGCGGCCAGCTCGGCGAGCGACACCGATAATAAGCTCTTCATCATCGCAAGTTGTGGCCCAGAGCGTCGTCACCGGCCCTAACAACGACAGGCCCGTGGGGTCATCGTATCCATCTCCGGCGCTAGTGGCGATGAAGGTTGTCGCGTCTCTTCGGCGTGCGACTTGTGCGGCGGTGCCTACCCGTGAGGGTGGGCGGCAGGTTGGCCCGCCACTTTCGAGCACCCTAGGCACCCCTCCCGTCGTCATGAAGGCGTGCCGCGTCGGCGGGCAGCGCCGCCCGCCCCTCCCCCACCGGGCGTGCTGGGTGGAAGGGCAGGGGCTGGCTCGTGCCACCTTGTGGGTGGGGCTCTTGTTTCGCGGCGGCGGCTCCAGGCAGCGATGCGGGCAGCGTTAGGCCCGTGTCGCATTGCGTTGGCGGCTGCGGCCGATGACGCTGGGGTGAAAACTCTCCTCCCAAGCTAGCCTTGGGCCGGCAACGATGGCGCCCAGCGTCATTACCTTCTTGAAGGCGTCATCCTCTCGTCTTTGTCGACGGCAGCTGCAAGGGCTCTGGGAATGAAAGTTCCAGTGGGTGCTCTCAACGTAGTTGGCGCCCATGGGCGTCATTTACTTCCCTAAAGGCTCATTGAACCGTTCGAGCTCCCGCACACCGCCATGCGTTCCGCCTCGAATCTCCATCGCCGCCCAATGCTCCTACCCTACCTTACGCTCTGCAGTTGTTCCGCCCGCCTTGCTCTAGGGTTGATGCCTACGTCGCCGCCGTCGTCGTTGTATGCGGCGAGGGCCACCGACGTCGTGTCTCAACGGCCAAGATCTCCACCGCTTATCCTGGTTGCGTCCCCTTGGGCCTTGTGATAGCTTCGCCAACGAGATGGCATTGTGCCTTTGGGACGCTTCGTTTGTCATCCTAGCCCGCTTGGATGTTGGCGCCATTGTTGTCGCCATCGCCGTTGCTTGGTCGTGGGCCATCAACATCGCTTCCAACTAGAGCCATCTCGGGGTTGACACCATTGTTATCGCCGTAGTCGTTGTTGGCTTTGGGCCAACGGGGAGGCGCTTCGGATCCACCTCGGGCAATCACGCGAGAGTGTGACGCCTCCTTGATGATATATTGCGTGGGTGCCGGCAACCGGAACTTTCATTCTTCTATTCAGTTGGCGTCTCCCGAGTATCCGCCTAGCGATGATGCATATCGCCTCTCTGGTTGTGTTGTGTGGCTCGGTGGGGTGGTCTCCTCCTTGCTTTTTGGCAATTCTTTCCGTCTTTTTTCATTTGTGGCCACTTCCTCCATGGTTGTGTTGTGTTATGCGTGTCATGTGGTGTCTTGTTGTATTGTTTGTTCAGCCGGTCTTGACCTTTTCTCTTAAAGAAAATGACACGTGAAGTCATGTTCGAGGAAAAAAAAAGAAAAAGGAAAAAAACATGAACATGATTGGCATGCACCCAATTCCGGCTTGCTCGGGTTGCCTGATGTATCCGATGAGCTGCCTACCTGTTTTTGTGTGACGTTTGTGGAAACTGTTTGCACGATATAGCATTGAGGATAGTTTGGAAGTAGTCTAGACAATCAGGTGCTGTTCAGAGTTGAGATGGTTGTGGCCTTGCTATTTTGGTCAGTGTTTTTACCCGCTTTAGTGAAGCTTTCGTTTTGGTTTGATCAATGCAATAGTTCGTCGTTTACGTTATAAAACATGTCGCCGGGGTGGTTAGGACCTTTCTCTCTCCATCTCTCATGATCAACACAGTAGATGAGAAGTAGAACAAGTAGACACAAGATAGGGAGACTATTCTTTATTAATCTGAAATATTGATAATTACAACATAGAGCTCCCACATATATATAGTCCTGTCAAGGTCTAAGAGTTTCGGTAAGAGCCCACATACGAAGCGGACTAGGATTAGGATTCCTCCTTCTTCTTTCCTTCCGGGACGAGTCCGTGTGTTTTACAACACTCCCCCTTGGGCGATTACCACGATATGCATATGTCTCATCAAAAACTCCATCCAGAAAATCCAGTGGGAAAAACAGTTCTTGGAGAAAAGAGTACATCGCATTCGTTAATTGCATTGCACATGTTGTCTCATTAAAAACCTTGTGTGAGAAACCTTCGAGTAAAAACTCACATAAGGAAAAGAGTACAACATTTAACCTTCTTGGTCATATATTCTTCAGGATATACTATTCTTCATGAATAGGTATTGATCTTCATAATTTATGCATAAACTTACGTGTTTTAGCAAATATGATCTACTTGATCTTTGTAATTCTAGTGGTTTACCTTAAAGGCAGATTCAATAAAATATGCTCCCCTCATAAAAGCCAAACTTTGAACTTCATTGTTCAAACCACACTTTTTCATAAACATGTGTAAATAAAAGTTGGCTCATAATTCTTACGTGAATTATATGGGAGCAATATGCTTTATGCATAATAACCACCGATTAGTTTACGCAAAACAAATAAATGTTATCCTTCGAGAGAAATAGATCCTTTCGGAGGATTATGGGGTAAATAAATTAATATTCAATATCTTCTAGATAGTGTATCAAACTTATACTAGAGTTTAGATACTTATAATTAATCCTTAGTGGATTTTAAATTGTATTCTATAAATCTTCGAGATTTTTGATTATACAAATCCAGCCTTGCATTTGGCATTTAGGGGATAATTCAATTGCCAAAACCACCATTATTCTTATACCTTCTATGGTATATAGAGGATATCATTACTACATTGCTAGCTTTTTATACACTTTCTAAGTGTTTCGATGGCACCTTTATGGTGTTTAAGATCCCTCATTTTATTTCTCTCGGGTCTATATTCACTTTGAGGATGAATGGTGTTTATTCAAGAATTGATTGGTAAATCCTTCATGGATTAATTCCTTCAAGGATGTACATACATTCTTAGTGAATTAATAATTCTCTTCTATGAGATATATTCTCTCTTGCATGAGAGATGAGTGATATACACAATACATTAATTTATTCACTACAAAAATCAATCAATGATTGTAATCCTTCTACGACATGCTCTTCTTGAGACTTGAATATTCATTCAGAAATGTATACCTTAGACTTTAATACTCAGTATGAGATTTCTATAAGTTGCGATTTATATTCTTCAGGAATTATATGGATTTTCATAATCCACTTATTAACTGCATATTTGATTTTTTATTTGTTTCATTTGCGAGAGATATAGCGAACATTCATTTCTTCTTATTAGGAGATTCAACCTCAATTGCTTTTTCTTCATTGACCCGATATAATTGCTACAAGCGAATTGCCATGGACTTTGTTTTCCGGATCCGGTTCTCATAAGAGAAACATTTGCAATTGTAGAGGTAGTGTTGTCGACAATTATTTTCTCCCACTACTCTCACAATGTGAGAATATTCTATCTCTGTTATTTCCCAAACAAGAGATGGTATATTCTCGCATACCCAACACTAGTGAGGTGCGGCGCTTATTGTGTTGGATGTCATCTTCATGATGATCCTCTTCATGAGGTGCTTAACCTTCTTCATGAGGCGTTCTCTTCACGAGAATGGAGGAGTTCCATTTCTTTTCTATTTAACGTGTATACACTAAAACTAGAACCCACAGGCGCCCCCGTAGATTTTAGATTGATAGTATATAACATTTTAGTTTACTACTAGTAAACACAACTTCACGGTTCATAACTTCAAGTTACTCCTCTCATTTCAAAATATCTAGCATATGCTCTGCTTCAGGCTTCACAAGAACATTAGTCAAACTATTGTATGACTTAGTGTGTGATACTATTCCTGCTTCAAGCTCCAAGGAATTCCTTCTATGGAAATAATATTTGGCATTCAAAATATAGGCTCTCTCCCCTAATGCCAATATTAGATCATTAATAGCATACTTCAAAAATATATCCCCTATCATGGGCTTACTTCAAATTCATATATCTCTAATTACAAGTGGAGGCCCATTTATGTATGCTATGATTAAATTTTATGGAAAATATTCACACACATATATCAAAATGGGGGTTATTATTCATTATGCGGTGAGCTAGAATACTTAAAGTGCATTTAAGAATGTTCAGCATTCCTACAAAATCAGGGATGTTCTCCCCTAATATGCACAACATAGTTTAGAAAACTATTTCATTCTCTAGCTTCTTTATTAATTAGCCTAAAAAATTAATCTAAGTACTCATAAAATATAGATCATATACTTCAAATGTATATATATAAAAAAAAATGCAACATTCAAATTAACATGAAATTTTCTTCTAGAATTTTCTAATTGCCATTAATGCAAAAATCCATTGATGCCTTTTCTTCATAATAAATCCCAAATCCTCATAATTGTGTTATCTAATATCTTAGTTCCACAACTATTCATCCCATCAAATGGGTTAGTCTCCATTGAGCAAAATTTCATAAACTCACTCCCCCGATCTTAGGCTGCTCGGCCCTAGACCAATCTATTGCTTATGCATACGATGCATCGAAAGCAAATTATTCCTTTAGTTCAACTAGAACCATATAGACATAGCATGCTAGCTAGCCAATTTGATTATGAAGGAAGCACAAAAATAGCTACTAGCTACAACAATAGCTGTTATGCTAATATTCATGTAATAGTGGAGATAGTTGCAGCTCAACCAGATACACATGCAGGTGTAATGTGGAATGTTAGTATTCAGTCTAACATAATAGATAACAACAAAATCTGAGCTACGAGCTTACATGCAATTAGTGCAAGAGAGAAAGTTAACTTCGGCCGAAAGGGACGCGGGCGAAACTTCAAGTCTCGATACATGCACTTAAAGATCGACTTAGGGACGGCTATGCCTATATATTGTCCACATCTTTTTATGCCTTTACCCAAAATTCCTCCCCCTTTTCATGCCACAATTCTCGCAAGTAGCGATTTGCCGTGCATTATCTATGAATAGTAATGCTTCATAGAATCCAATCATACTTCTAGTATTCATTGATTATGGCATGAAATTCACATATCCAATGTACTATTTAGTGTACAACAATAGACTTAGGGTAGGATACAACTTTTAGTTCATGGACTAAAATATTAAATACTTAAAATTTGGCTAAATCGATCCTTCCAAGATCAATTAATATGTCGGGTTTAGTCCAATTGTCCATGTGCTTTTGTAAAATCCAGTTTCTCTTCTACCTACATGGTAGTAATGCACAAAGAACTATCACCTTCATGGTTAATTAAGGCTTCTTTGTGGATAAATTAATTCAAAATTTATTTTAATAGGCAATAGACAGTTGTTTATATGTAAAACATATAAATCTAATTTATTCCACGAGAAATTCGCACACATTACTTCAAGTAATAAGAATTGCAACTAAGAATATAAAGTATTTTATAGTAGTCTTCAAGCTAACAAATCAACCATTAACCACTTAATTCAATGGGAATTAAAACTTAATGCACCATGAACACTACTATCAATACTTTGGGATATGAATTTCAAAAACACTAAATCTATAAGCACATGATTTAAGCTCTTCTTCAAGAGAATCTTTATATGTTCTAAATAACATCCATTCTCGCATGTCAAATTTCTATACTTGACAAACAATAGCTTCATGCTTTATATTCAAGAAGAGTTATGATATACCGTCACAAGCCTTCAAGGGGTGTAACATATATGCAGGCCATATATTTAAAATTATTGCAATTGATAATATCCTGGTTAATAAAGCTGTAAAAAAAATTCAACTCAATTTCCATGAGTAATTTCTAATGGTAAATTTAAATACTTCATGTATTACATTGCTCTTTGATATTCTATATATATAAGAGACATTTCTTCGAGAATGTAGAATGATATAATCTTATTTACCATCTTGTCTTCTAGACATTTACAAAGCTTCAAGCTATTGTTTATAGAGCAGCGTTAAGCATACAAGCTTCAAAATTTGACTTTCAATGTAATATGATATTCTATAATCATAATTTGGGATTTTACTCATGCAATGAGTCCCACAATGCATTTGTTACTTCTATCGGCCATATACTCATTCTAGAGAGTAATTGAAATATATATACTGAGTTTACTACACTTCAATGGTAGCAAAATATCCTTCATAGATTTAATAATGACCATAACAAATAATTCTACTATTGAGTAATTCCGAGGATATTGCTTCTTCTTTTTAAGGCATGCAAATTAACGTAACTTCGATCATGTGCATATAAGTTTATTACATGTAAACGAGTAGCAAGGTGCAAAAAAGATAGTGGATGGTTACTCAAAATATTCTTAGAAGCATCCTACATGAAAATAAAGCTAGGAACAAAATATCCATTAAACTTCAGATTTAATATGTATATATACACACAAGGTTATATATGCCGATATAAGGAACATATTAAATATGCATAGGGGTTATGGTTAATATTAATTAAAAGCGTGGTTTTCGAAAAAACATAGGCGTAATTGTCCAAGAATAAGCATTGTATGCATTGTTTCTCGGGGGGAAACATAGGCTTCTTTCATAAAAATCCTGCCTTTTCCTTTTCTTTTTACGGATTTTCCATGGCCCAAACCATTTGCTAAGGCCAAATTCTACCACGTTTTCTTCTCATCCCATTTTAAACCCCGCTTGGCTTTACGGTCCGATCCGATGTGTATTCTAAATTGCCCTTTATTTTGCAGTACCGGTCCATCACAACGTACAATATGCTTGTGTACTGCGATATGCGAAGGTGGGATCTAGATTGGCAGTCAATCAGCTCGCACTGGTTCGCTTGTCAACTTCGAGTCAACAACAAAAACAGGACGTAGCCCACTTCCAGGTGGGCAGACCGCAACTACATGTCGCGTGCGGGCAAATAGACGATAGATATGAGGTCACGAGGTACACGGCAGCTCGCTTGCAAGCGGGCGACGAGGCGGTTAAGCTCGCATGCGGATGAGTGGACGGCAGGAGGTGCCAAGGTGCAGCTGGTGCAGACATCGGCCACAACAAAATCGACTTTGCATGTCAATTAATCAGCTTGCATGCTGAGTAGTAGTCACCAGACTTCAAGTCCGTGATCGGTGTCCCATCGATTATGCATTTATGCTGGCTCGACTATGTCTCAATCTGGCATTCAAGCCTGGCCGTGAGATAGATCGTAGTAGTACACGATGATCAGGATTCAGGCCGATGGCAACCGACGCAAGCTAGCCAGGAGGCATTGACCGTGGTCGTCACAGGCTCATGGCTGCAAGCCGATGAGAGCATTAGGCCGAGATGATAATCAAGCCGTGCATGACATCTTAGAGTCCGTGATTCTTTTCATGATGGCCGGGCCGCTAGGGTGCCGTGTGGTAGCGTATCAGCAGCCACGGTCATGTGCGTTCGATCAACGTGATATCAAGTTTGCTTTGGCTCTGGGGACAGCCTTGACGTTCTTGTTTTTTTTTTTTTATATTATTATTATTAACCATAGATGCAACCCTAGTATGTTTTGCATATACCAATTTTACGTACTACCAGTACGATTCGACTTGCATATAGAATATATAAAACAGCTCGATAAGGAGCACAACCAATCTGCGAGATTATGTACACTTCGTACCTTTGGTTCTTAAATTCGGGCGAAGGCTGTCGCGAAGGACAGTTCGGCTAGGCCGTGGGAACCTGCCGGCGTGACGATGAGTCGATGCGGTGCAGATTAGTAGCGTGCGGAGGTAGCAGATCCGTTCGCTAACAACGTCGGGGGATGTCGGCGTCGTCGGAAGTAGTCACGGCGGGACGCCGCACACGGCGTCGGTGCGAAGATCGGCGGCGGCTTCAACGACGATGTCAACGAAGAGCTTGTCGTGCTGATAACGTGTTATAAAACATGTCGTCAGCGGTTAGGGTCTTTCCCTCTCCGTCTCTCATGATCAACACAGTAGATGAGAAGTAGAACAAGTAGACACAAGATAGTGAGATTATTCTTTATTCATCCGAAATATTGATAATTACAACATAGAGCTCCCACATATATATAGTCTGTCAAGGTCTAAGAGTTTCGGTAAGAGCCCACATACGAACGGACTAGGATTAGGATTCCTCCTTCTCCTTTCCTTCCGGGACGAGAATCCGTGTGTTTTACAACAGTTTCGTTTAACTCTAGAGATTTATTGGGTTTCACGTGGGTTTTGTCGCCACAAGACAACGCGTCTGTTGTCTACGATCTCAGACGCCTCTGTTTTTTTTTTTTTTTTTTTTTTTTTTACAATTGACATCAGTTAGAGAGCAAAGCATGATTAGAAATTTAGCTGCATCTTGTTTGGATCTCCTAATAATAAAAATAAGAATGTGATCTAAAGACTTGTTTGGAATTCCTGAATTGAACTATTTGCTCAAGCACTATTGTTTGTTATCGAGTTTTTGACTTTAAGAGTGTTGTTTTTGACTTTTTGCTACCGAGTTTGACCCTTCGTTTTATTCAAAAAATTTCTATAAATAATAAATTAAATAAATAATTATTAAAGTATCTTTAATGACAAAATAAGTCATAACAAAATAAATAATATTTATAAAAAAATTAAATAAGACGAGCGATCAAATAAGATAACACGAAAACCAAAGTGACACTTTAAAAGAGACGGAGAAAGTATATATGAGGGCTGCCACATCAGCACGCCGTGCCAACATATCACGTATTGAAGTATGTGAAGCTAATACATTTTTTTTAGCATTATGTGAAGCTACATGTGGCGCCACGCCAGCTATTGAACCAATACATGTGGCACAGATTTCCTTGTGCCGCACGAACTGATGCAATCATCTTTTTTTTTTGAAGATCTGGCAAGCCAACTTTGGTTATAATAAGAAGGAAGTAGCACATAACATTGGCGGTGAAAGCATCCTTCCCCAAACCCAGCCTATGTTGACTTGGCGTCTTAGTTACAAAGTTGATTACTTACTACATTGATGACAACGAAAAACAACCTAAAGGCCAGAGAGTTGCTACTTCTCTATCTACGGCTGCAATTGCATACTAAGTGACCTCCATCTCTACACCTCCCGACTGATCGTCTCCAAGTGGCCTGGAAAACTCCCGGTTGTCCAGACGTGCTACCTTTTAGAATCTAAAGTGGTAAAAAATGGTTATGGAATAGATTAAAAAACATATTCTAAAAGTGACCGAATCTAAAATATGTTTTTAGGTTAGATAAAAAACATCACTTAGATCATGTCTTTTTTTAAAATATTAAGTCTAAGATTAAAACTGTTTTAAAAAAAAACTATCTAAGAACTTGTTTGGGTGATGAATATAGGCCAGGTTATTTTTTTAAAAAATATTAATTAAATGGTTACATAAAAATTAAACATCTAGAAAATTTGGCAAAGTTTCTCGCGGGGGCATGTAAAACCCACAGATGGCGGGTCGTCTGTATAACCTCGAATTTATCATCCGATAGATATATAAAAGACAGTTCAAACAACCCACGACGGAGGGTCAGTCTCTAAGTTGTTTGTGCATGTAGCTAAGATCAACTATAAATGTATTTATGTATACCATTGTGTGGCTATTTGATAAAATATTGTCATGCGTAAATAAGAGAAACACGATTACAATAATTTTTAGGAACCATGAACGGTGGAGCACTACGCACTGTCATATATGTTCACATTCAGAGGCAGCACCTTCATCTACTCACATTCCAGAAAAAACTTTCAACATTCAAGTTGATAGGTTCAAAGAAACAACAATGTAACCTTTTAAACTGAAGCAAAGGTTCACAGGAACACAGATGTTCATCATACGTTCACAGGTTCATAGATGTTACAAAAACAGTAAGATAACCTAGCAAAATTGAAGTCCTCATAGCTTGATCAGACGACATGCCAAGATAGTGGTGCATTGAAACTTGCTGCAACTTGCATAAATAGTCATCCCAAGTACAACCTGGTCAAAATAAATGTTGCCACGGATCAACAATTTTACATATATTTAACATGCATAAATAGTATAACACATATATATTGGAATATTATTGTGAAGGCAGCATTCAGAGTATGAGCGGGCAACATTCAGAAACATTCAGAGACGCTGGTCATGATTCTTGCATTCAGAAAAAGGCATGGTTATCTGAATCTCCACAGTGACAGATTCAGATAAGATTTACTATCTTGGACAGATAGCAGGCAAAAAAATCATTTGCATCAGAGGTACAAGTCATGAGCAAAAATTGAGATTTAGAGACACTCAACACTATGGTTCACAGGTATCATTCAAGATGCAAATAATAGCAGGTAGCATTCAGATAGGAGAAAAATAAAAGGTTCACAAGTTCACCTTTTCAATCAGTTTCAGGGGAAAAGGGCATTCATAAGACACTTCATCATTCTAACTCGTTGCGCCTTTTCCTCATCAGACATTGAACTTGTATCTTGTGAGGCGAGGTTGTTATAAGTCTCCATCACCTTTGTCTCTTTCTCAAGCTTTCTTCCTTCTTTGTAATCTTTTTGCTGCAAGTTGGCAATTTTGGTAGCCTCTAGGTTATCCGAACCAATCTTTTCCCTGCCTATCCAATAACTTCATGCGCTTCTCATTGTTTTCCTCCTAGAACTTGGTATACCTATCAAATTTGTCTAAATCAATAGGAGACTCCTTTGAGTGACCATCATCGGTATTGTTAGAACCCTTTTTAGAGCTAAACTGCCTTTTTAGCTGCCTTCTGATCAATTGGTCGCTGCGGCGTGTCATCATCTTTGTCATCAGAGTCTCCTTCCAGGTGAAATGATTTCCTTTTACGTGCATTCTTCAGGTTTTCGTTGTATGTTTTCCACTTTGTCTCCTCTCGGCAAATTTTCCAAACCTCTCCAACATAAAAGGTCTAGTAACTTCTTTATTTTCTTTGTTGTCCACTGCATAGAACTTCTTTTGTTGCATCAATCCACATTTCATGCGAATATCCACTTGTAAATACTGAGCGAGCCTTAACATAAGCACATTCAAAGAGGTCTGTCCACTTGTTAACTTTGTGCCATCTATCCTTACATTGCTTCACACTTCTTCTTTGAAGTGGAGGGTGTTGGCCAATAAATCCGCTTTGCCAGATTTTAGAATGTGTACGGAATGCTCCATAATGTCCTCCATAAGGTGATGCGTGACATCTGTCTATAATCTTCAACTCTTCTTCTATTGGGACACATCTCCGTAGCAATCCATCAGAACATACTTGATAAAGATATGGATCATCCCAAAGGTGGCAACAAGCATCATATTTGAGTTTCCTCTTATCCTCCCCTGGTGCTACATAACCTGCAACCATATAATTCACAATATTCGCATACCAAGGGTCGGAGTGTGTGATTTTGAGGAGCGTGTCGTCCCTCATATAGTCATTAATAGGTGTCCCATGTGTTTCCTTATACTTAAGCCTAGACAAGTGGTCGGCTATTGAGTTCTCTACTCCTTTCTTATCTCTTATTTCTATGTCAAACTCTTGGAGCAAAAGAATCCATCGGATCAACCGAGGCTTAGCATCTTTCTTCGTGAGGAGGTATTTAAGAGCAAAGATGGTCGTATAAATAATAACCTTTGCCCCCACTAAGTAAGATCTAAACTTGTCTATAGCAAAGACAACAGCCAACATCTCTTTTTCAGTGGTAGCATAATTGAGCTGTGGTCCTGTTAAGGTTTTGCTAGCATAAGATATAGCATAGTGCTTTCTATCCTTACTTTGGCCAAGAACGGCTCCCACAGTAAAGTCGCTAGGATCACACATGATCTCAAAAGGTAGCGTCCAATCAGGTGGTTGGATGATTGGAGCTGAGATGAGTGCATTTTTGAGGATCTAGAAAGATTCATAGCACTCATCGTCGAAGACAAAAGGTGCATCTTTGGCTAAGAGGTTAGTTAGGGGTCTAGCGATTTGAGAAAAGTTTTTGATGAATCACCTATAGAACCCTGCATGGCCTAGAGAGCTTCAGACTCCTTTCACATTTGTGGGAGGCGGAAGTTGTTCAATGATTTCTATCTTTGCTCTATCTACTTCTATCCCATGTTTGGACACCTTATGTCCCAGCACTATTCCTTCCCGAACCATAAAATGACATTTTCCCAGTTCAGGACTAAGTGCTTTTCCTTACATCTTTGTAAGACTTTGTCCAAATTCTCCAAGCAATCATCGAAGGTTTTGCCATAGACGGTAAAGTCATCCATGAACACCTCCATAATCTTTTCAATCATTTCAGAGAAAATAGACATCATGCATCGTTGGAAAGAAGCCGAGCATTACACAATCCGAACGACATTTCGTCGGTATGCGTAAGTTCCATACAGGCATGTGAAGGTTGTCTTATTTTGGTCACCGAGTAGATTAGAATTTGGTGATATCCGAATACCCGTCAAGGAAACAAAAGAAAGAGTGTTTTGCCGGCCGCCCAAAGATCTCATCGATGAAGGGTAACGGAAAGTGATCTTTCTTTGTGGCCTTGTTAAGTTTCCAGTAGTCAATGCACATTCACCACCCGGTGATAGTGCGCCGAGGAATGAGTTCATTTTTCTCATTTCTAACAACCGTCATTCCTCCTTTCTTTGGCATAACTTGACTGGGCTAAGTGCAAAAGCTTAAGAACCTCTTTCTTAACAACCTCTCGCATGGCATGGTTAAGCCTACGTTGTGGTTCCCTCGAGGGTGATGCATCAGGATCGATAGGAATACGATGCATGCAAAGTGCAGGACTAATCCCTATGAGGTCTTCAAGTGAGTAGCCTATGGCTGATTTATGTCTTTTCTAGGATAGTGACAAGTTTATAAGTTTCTTCTTAGGAAAGCTTGTCACCGATAATGGTTGGAGCTTCTCGGTTATTGTTGAGAAAGACATATTTCGGGCCAGGGGAAGTGGTTTCGACTCAATTAAGGGTCCTGGTGGCACCTCGGTTTGATCTAGTTCAATAGGCTCTACCAGTTCTACCTCTTCTTCGATGAAGTGTTTAACATCTAAAAACTGGTTCAGCCATGTCTACTAGATGTGCCATTAAAACATCCTCAATAGGGTCTTTCTTGGGCTTAGGTTCTACTATCGCATCATGTGATCGTGCAAGAGAGACGGTGATAGGAGAACCTCCAAGCTTTAAATCCAAAAGACCCTTATTTGGTCGTTCTTGAATTAGTGTTCCTAAAGGTACACCAATCAAGATAGATATGTCATAGATGTGAAAATCTAGAAAATACTTGGATCCTTATGCGTAATTTAGTAGTCCTTATGATCCCATAGCTTTTGAGAATAACTCCAGAAGGAATTCTTAGAAGCTTATGAGATGGGATCAAAGACTCGTTGGGGCAAAGTTTTTGAGCTAAAGCCCATGAAATGATGTTCATCCCAACGGTAGGACTATAATGAGCCTCTATGGTGGTCCCTTTAATTTTGCAAGATATAGTTTCTATGGGGGCAATGATTCAAGCTACCTCAGTGGAAAGCTCTGTTTCTACCAACCACTCATGGCTCATGATGGATGATAGTCCTTTAATATGCTCCATCAAGAATGGATCATTGTTTGGACCATCCTCAATTAGTCCAGTGTGCACCAGAGGTTTTACTTGCATTGGAAAATTCGAGGCATTGCCAAAATCTTCAAATAGATCTACCTCGATTTCCGAGAGGAATGTGCTTGGATGGGGTTCATCACTCTCTAGAGTGTTGTCTAGAGTGTGTTGTGTTCCCATGGTGGAGGGTTCTATGGCAACTGGATCATTAGAAGGATTTGTAGGAATTTCAGATTCGGTTGCGTGTGTCTCCTCTTGTTGTTCGGGGCTTGGCTCGACTTCTTCTTCTTCGGGTAGCTCATCAAAAATACCAGTGTAGGGGGTGTTTTCAAGGATTTTCTCGAGAATGGATTTTCTCTCAAGATGTAGGGCAGCTTCCTTGTTAAGACCGCGGTAAAAGTGATAGTATAGGACCATGAAAAAATCGCGGGCTATAGAATTTAGCGGGAGGTTGGCCAAAACGCAATAGTGGCGCGCGCTATTTGGCATTGCAACAGGTTCTTCTGGCCGCTATTAGCGCGCTATTTCAGCGCTATAGCACACTATTTTTTTAGTGGTATAGGACATGGTTAGGCAAGGAAAGGTTTGGACCGGAATTGGTAAGGATTATGAATCTAGCCCAGGCTGCTCCTAGAGTCTCCTTCTCTTTTTGTTTGAATGTAAGCACTTCGATTATAAGGTCAGCAATTTTATAAAGAGGGAAGAAAGCAAGACAAAACTTGTCTTGAAGTTCATCCCAGTTTCCATTTACACTTCTTACTGAGAATGAGCATACCACTTTTCCGCTCTTCCCTCAAGGGAGAATGAAAATAATTTCCATTTAATGGTCTCTTGTGTCATGCCGGCAATTTTCCGGCAAGAACACAACTGCTCAAATTCCCTAAGGTGGGTGTATGGATCTTCGTCCGCTAACCTAGAGAAAGGTTGCTCCGAACCATGGCTATAAGAGCAGGGCAAAGCTCATAGCCATCTGTAAGAATGGGGTGTGATGATGGTGGAGGCTCCAACAAGTCACCCTTTGGAGCAAAGAATTTAAAGATTGGAGTGAAATCCATGTGGTAATGGTAAAAAGGGTAAAAAGGTAAAAAGAATAAAAGGACAATCTTAGTACTTAACTAGAACAGCTACCGTTCCCCGGCAACGACGCCAGAAAGCTTGTTGGTATAAATTAACGCACACAGAAAAATCCGCAAGCGCACGGATACCGTTGTAGCTTTCACCCGAGAGTATTCCAAGGTATCGATTTCCACGGGGAACGTGAAGTGTACTAGAAGAATTAGGATCGTCCAAGGAAAGATAGATAATATGGGTAGAGAGGGTTTTGAGTTTTCTAAGTGGTTCTATCTAATTAATGGCTCACTATACTTTATCTACTTCTGAGCAGTAGGTCCTTTCCAACTCTCGAAAAAGACTAGGAAGAAAGTAGTTGGGAGAAGGCTACCAAAGCTCTACGAGAACACCAACCCACACGTGGTGGCTTACACCGGCCTAACAGGGCTGTCACCCCTAGGGCTACCACAGCTAACCGTAGGATTGGGCGCAACCTCAGGCAAACCCTAGTCTAGACACCACGTCTACACTAAAGCTTACTACTCTAATCTAGATCTAAAGACTAGAGCACTGAATGTGAGCGGAGATCTAGTAAATAATATAAAGTAAGAACTGAAATTAAATACTTAAAAATAATAAATGAAGAACACGGAGATTTCTTTGAAGACGAACTAGTTCCTGCAAATGTACAAAGTTGTAGAAGATCCGACAAGTCCGGCTCTTTAGCTCTCTCCTCTCCTCTCTCTGTGATCTCCTTTATAACTAGATGAACTAGATGAACTAGACAACTAGACAACTAGAGGGACCTCTCTTCTAATTGAAACCCTAGTTTTTGCTCTGTAGATAGCTAATGAGAGATGATGCCTTGGGGGCGCCCCTAGGGTTGCTTATATAGCCCCGAGGTGGAGTAGGGGCCAAGCAACTCTGCGTAGCCGTAGGATCAAACCGATCTTGATAGATGGCATAGATTGCTCCTCAATGACGGTTTGGAACCGACCTTGAACCGACCTCCAAAGTGGGCCGAAGTTGGGCTTTGGGCTAGGAGGCCGCGCCCCCACCCTGGAATTTGGGCCCAAACCTCTGTGGTTGCGTAGATCTCGTCGATAGCTTTCGGAGAGAGGGGTGTTTCACTAAAAACGGAGTCGGGATGAGAAAGTTATGGCCGTTTTAGTGAACTCTACTCTATACTCCCTCCGTCCCCAAAATGTCTCGTAAACTTTTGGTTTTCGTGCCACAACTTTGACTCAATTTGTATAAAATACGTGCAACATTTATATCTTTAAATAAATTTGTTAAAAAACTAGGTTCAAATATCTTTCCAATGATACTAATTATGTATGATAAATATTAATATTTTTTAATCTATAATTTTTAAAGTCGTTTCTCGGGAAGCATAAGTGATAAACATTTTGGGACAGAGAGGGAGTAGTTGATATCTTTTGATTCTAGACTCGAATATAGCGAACAATATATACTGTTTTCGATCGTCTCGACGAGCTCTCTGCAATGGTACCATCTTGGAATATGTTTAGAACATGTTTGTGCCTTGTATTCCTTGCAAACTCTAGGATTTTTTCGTTTAATCCCCGAAAATATATAAATCACCAAAACTCGTGGAATTATGTCGGTAAAGCCCCTAGACTATATGATTATTCATTTTATGCCCTTATTTCATGTTTAGTTGACTATTAATATTATATTATAACAGGTGTCAACAGAGGGGTAGTCTTGTTGTACGTTTCGACAACCTCACCCCAATATTGGCCAATACTCTTATCTGCTCCACAGGTAGAGTCGGTTGAGTGTTTTATCCAAGCGCTCATCAGGCTAACATCCTAGTCCTTAGTCCTAACAGGTCGTTGTCATTGTCCAATATGTTTTCCGCTCCGAGGTGAAGCATCAACATTGATACTGAGGGCAATGGGTTCATTGCACCAACCAAATGAGTGTTATGTGGTAGATTGTTGAAGTAGCTCATGCCACCAGATGGGTTGACCCTGTAGGAAAAAGATTTTGCAATTACCAACTAAAGCTAGAGCCAAATTGCATCTTGAATAGCAAATTGAAATGATAATTACATATACTCCTTCATGAAACTGACAACTATTACATGTACTCCTGTTTGCACAGACATTCAGTTTGCTAAAACTTTATATGTACAACATTTAGTTTTGCTTTTGCACACACATTCAATTTGCTAAAAATTCAGTTTTTGCACAACCATTCAGATAAGCATTCAGATAATAGCAGCCTCGACCATTGATCGATCATTAAGATACTACCAGCAAGAAACAAGCATTCAGAAACAAGCATGCAGGTCTTCAGTGAAGCAGCACTCATGTATTCTTCACATACAGAAGATGAGCAAGAAACAAGGATTACCATGAGGGAGATGAGGGATCACCGCTGGCCGCATCAAACAAAGTTGGAGACGATGCAGGAGGGAACATAAATCCTTCCATGAACGCCACCGCGGCATGGACCCATCAATGGTGAATGCCGCCGCCACTTGAGGGTCGTCGTTGCCACTCCACCGCCCCGCGTGAACGGGCGGTGGTGGTAACCCAACACCACGACCGAGAGAAGGCGTGTCGCGGGCCGAGCCACCATGACCTGCCGCCGCCGCCGCCCGGACACCGTGACCTAGGGTACGGGCTAGGTCCGTCGCCCGCCGCATCCAAGGCCGAAGGAGTCGATCCGTTCTTCCTCCAAGCTGCGCGGCGGTGGACATCCCGAGAAGAGCGCGACGATCGTGGAGAGCGTGGTGGTGAGAAGACGAGGCGGCAAGGAGGGAAAAATCGATGCGGGGAGCTTGCGAGAAGAGGAAAGAAGATGTGAGAGCTTGCGGGTGAGCTTTTGGCGGGGGAACTCCGCGCGCGCTGTGAGCTTTGGCGGGCGCACGGTGAGCTCGTGGGGAGGAAGGCGCGGGTGCGGAGCGCGGGATCAAGGCAGCCGACGCTTCGAGGAGACGACCTTACAACCTGGGGAGGCGCCGCTCGGCATCGGGAACAGGACGGTCGTCGGAGGCGACGAGCAAAGCGGGCCGTCTGTAGGAGGAAGCGGGGGGGGTTGCAAACCGCCGCTATGGAGACAAGAAGAAATGGTTTCTAGATAAGAGCGACCTCGTTGATGGTTTCGTATCCCGTTTCTAAGATTTTAATGTGCTGAAAACAATATACTCCCTCCGTCCCAATATATTGGTCGTGGTGAGCGTTGGATCCATTACCAACACAAATGGCAAAAAGACACCGATAACCCTATGTTTTGTCACCGTGCACGTTTCGATGTACAAGATATTCATTAAACAAATCGGACACGGCACGGGTGGGAGTGCCACCACGGCCGGCCGGACGCGAGAGGGGCGCCGCCGGGCGCGGTGAGAGTGCCGCCGCGATGCGAAGTCACTCTTTCGCGGGCTCCGCCGCCGCCACGAAGCATAGCTCCTCCGCAAGCGCCGCCGCGGGTCGCCCGGCAGCGGGCGCAACGCAACGCGCGACGCTCCTCCGCGGCAGGCTCGCCGCCGCCACGCGCAAGGCGCCGCCGCGGCGAACACCAACTTTGGGCGCCCGACGCCAGCGGAAGTCGATGGCGCGTTTGGACGACGACGACGACGGCGAGTCCTCGTCCGCGAGGAAGGCGATCGTGTCGAGCACGGACACGGGGCCGGGTTGCTGGTCGGTCTTGCCGCATAACGCGATCTCGCCTTGTTGGCGGCGCCCCCACCGGACGCAAGCACATAGATAGAAATACCATCGTAGCACTTCACCGGGAGTAATCCGGTATCGTATTTATATTTTACCACAGGGAAGGAGAGTCTATGGAAAGTAGAGAGAAAAGGGGTATCTAATGATTTAGGAAGTGATTTACTTATGAGATCCACTTACGGTTGTATAATGCGAGTAGCCATATGCATCTAACATTACTCAACAGGATAAGTCACAAGATAAAGATAATTATATAAATGATAACTACCCAAGTCTAAGATCATCATATGCCACTAGTATCATACGAGCTATTAGCATGTTATAGAAAGAACAGTAAAGAATATTCCTAAGATACTCCTAATCATATGTCAATGAATACTACAATTAGTGCAATACATCTGGCTATCATGGCAAGGTTGCTTTACATCTACACATGGCAAGCATTACCAATAACAACCAAGGACAAAACTTGATCATTACCGTAATTATAAGCTCGACTAGTCCTACATTCGGAGGGTGGATTACAAAGGACTCGGCCAGATCATCACTCCCGCGATCTACCACACGGCCCGGAATGTAGGGTGCAATTGCAGATAAACGTTGTATAAACACCACGTTTACACATTGCTTATCACCCACATAGTGATCATCTACGTGGATGATATACAATTCCATGCATAAGATATAAGACAAACTCACTAAACTAAACATATAATCATAGCATGCATAAACACATATCAATAAGAATATAATCATTATATAGATCAAAGTCATAACAATAGTGTATCAATAATAATACTTACAGATCGAATACAAAACGAAGTCACAAGAACGATGCTCCTTTCTTTGCTTGACTATCGGGAACTCAAGATGAACTTGATCTTCAACTAGAACTAGCTAGATAGCTAACTACTTCTAATATGATGAACTAGGGCGTAGGTCTAGACTTGGTTGGACTTGATGATGACTTGGTATGAGTTGATAATGACTTGATAATGAATTAGGGTTTCACCACGGGGTCGTGGTCTTCTTATATAGGACTTGGCGATGAATGTGGACCCTTGGATCAAACCGACCTTCAATAACGGTGTAGATACAACCTCAAGGTCGGTAGTAAACCGACATAAAAAGGAGAGGTCGACGGGGTGACCCCACCGGGCGCCGGCCTATTTGGCATTGGCGGCCGCGGGGTGGCATGCCACCTCGGCTTCCTGTTTCTTCCGGTGTCCTCTCGGTACCTTCTAGAATGTTTTAGTCCACTTTTCGGGTTGAGTTACTTCACGGTCAAGTCTTGTCATCATATGTCTTGTATATTCCGGAACTTTCTCCATTCTTCTCTGTATTTATCTGTTAGGTCCCTGGAAAGTCACAGAATACCAAAACTCGTGGAAATATATTAGTTAGACCCCTAGACTTATGTTGGTCTTTAACTTGAGCCCTTATTTCATGTTAATTGACTTATAATATTATGCTATAACAGGTGTCAACAGGCGCACAGCTCCTGCGCGGGCTCCGCCACTGTGACGCACGCCGCTCCACCGCCTCAACGCCCTCCGCCCGGTTCGTCGTGGGCTCGCACGAGTAGCAGCGGTGTGGTTGGGGATGAGACCGGTGATTTTTTTTCGTGATGTTTTTCATGGTGCGAGGGGATGGAACAAAGTGATAAGCCTGCCGACAACTTGTGGTGCGGTGGGTGCGGTACAGGTACAAGCTACGAACGAGTAGCAGCGACACACATTTTGGGGACGTTCTCCGGTAGCTATAGCGACATACATATTGGGACAGAGGGAGTAGACAAGTTTTACCCTATGAACTCTTTTACCCACAAAATTTTCACCATCTCACTTCATTTATACTATGTCATGTTAGCTTATTCCATGATCATGAAATTTTCACTGAAACCGACCTAAGAAAACATGTGTACATGTGAACCAAGATATAGAGATATGATGATATTATGTAGATAATAGGAGGCGACAAATACATACTCCCTCTATCCCATAAAGATGGTCATTTTACGGTTTAAAATTTGTCCCGCGAAGACCATCGTTCTGCCGTGGTACTTGCTGAAATCAGTTATCAAGCCTGTTGAACCCATTGTATATAGCATATTCCATCATTTTCTATTAAAAAAATGGCTGCCTACAGTGGATACCCTCTCCTCCACAACTTTTGGGTCACATCAACACCAGAAAGCGACAACACAAGGCCTCATCATCGCTTCCTGCTACAACACTGACCTATCCTAGCCTTGGTTTAGGCCAGTCTCAATGCAGGTTTTATGGGGGTGTCATGTATATTAAATAGGCTACCACATCAGTAAAATTGATGACTTGATAGGGTAATTAAATGAGGGAGTTTCATCGGATGAGAGAGGAGTATGAAACTCATCCGGCTCGGTTACCTAGTTTCTAATCTTGGTAACTGTGCCATGAAAATGGCATTGAGATTGTCCTTAGGTGCATTGCCGTCCAAGAACCATATCTGTGGGATGGAGGGAGTATGAACCCAAGATATCGAGATACAATCAATCACGTGACATGTTGGACCGTTACATTCTCTCTCTTCTGATGACTTTGGACCGGTTACATCCAAACACATCGATGAAGTAATATGTTTAAAATCATTTCATTTACATCGAGAACAATGTGTATTTCAGTTTCAGCTATTGTAAGACATACAAACTATTTCAAGGAAACTTATAGGATGAGTCCTCCTAATCCGTTCTATCTAAAAAGAAAATAATAGGATGAATACTGATCCTAGTCTATTTGTACGTGGATTTTTATCAAAACTCTTAAACCTTAACTTAGTAGAATTATATATAGAGCTCAATATTGCAATCACCAATATTCAAAGAAATAAAGAACAGTCAAGAAGGTGCTGCTGCTGAACTGTTCACCGTGTCCTGCCTTTCAGGCCCCACATGTCAGCCTATCTGAGCCTTGGGCTGCCGGCCGCCGCGTGGTGAAGCAGCCTGCCGAACCAGGCAAGGCATCCGATTCTTCAGTTCATTCAGGAAACCCTCGCGCGGCAACCAGCGATCTAGGATGCCGCCGTCGCCGCCGGCGGACCTGATGGAGGAGCTCATCGAGGAGATCCTCCTCCGCTTCCCACCGCACGACCCCGCGCTCCTCGTCCACGCCTCCCTCGTCTGCAAGCAATGGTGCCGCCTCGTCTTCGGCGCTGGCTTCCGGAGCAGGTTCCGCGAGTTCCACCGTGCGCCCCCAATGCTGGGATTCCTCTACAGCAGCCGAAACTGTTCCAGCGGATGCAAGCCCAAGTTCGTGCGCACAGCCGCCTCCTGCCCGCCGATTGCCTACCCCAACCACTGCTGGGTGCTCGATGCGCGCCACGGGCGTGTACTCCTGCTGGCCGGGCCGGAGAAGAACGCCCTGGTGATTTGGGACCCCATCACCGACGATCAGAGGGGACTGCCCTTCCCCAAGCCGCCGTCGCAGTCCATGGTCAGCTGGAATGCTGCAGTTCTCTGCGCGGCCCATGGCAGCTGCGAGCATCTTGATTGCCACAGCAGATCCTTCCTCGTGGTTATTGCGTGCACTACTATTGGCGAGACGACCTTCTACACCTACTCGTCAGATACTGCTACTTGGAGGTGGAGCGACCCAATCTACACTCACCAGGAGCCTTTGGGCTACGTGCAGCCTTTTATGCCTGGTGCGCTCGTGGGGAATGCACTCTACTTTGGGTTTTACCGGTGGAGATTAAAGATTCTAAAGTATGAATTGGAATCGCATAAAAAGTCTGCAATTGATCTACCACGCATCCATAGGGGCTGTGATGCACTCATACTCACTGTGGATGGTGGGCTCGGATGTGCCACCCAACATAGATCCAAACTTTACATGTGGTCGAGGAAGGATGCAGCTCTCGGAGTGGATGCTGGATGGACACAAACCAGAGTCATTGATCTTGGAATCATTATCCGTAGTAATGCCATATTGACCTTACCTGATGAGGTCGGCGTCGCAGATGAGGTCGGCGTCATTTTCTTAAAGACGAGAACTGATAGTACGATATTCACATTTGATCTAAAGACCTATAAGGTGAAGAAGATATGCAAGGCCGAGGGATTCTACTCTATTTTTCCTTACATGAGCTTCTACACGCCAGGTACAGCTTAGCTTGGTTTTGTTAATTTTCTAATATTCAGCATGAGAAATGTAAGTGGAACATCGCCCAATCGATATCAAATTAATTGGGTTGTTTGACCATACATTCCTACCTAAATCTTTTCATTATAGCGGACCATCTCTGAAACTGTAGAGATGTGCCTAGGAATTTATTCATCCGCTATGCATGTTCTGCTTGGATGGTAGGGTCATGGCTTCTTAGCCTCAGCTAGGACGTTCCATTACTATGATGAGTGTTGGATGTCTGCACTCCAGATGTGTCATGCCCATCTTTAATTTCATCCATTAGCTCTGATCCGTCATCGTGACTTAACAACACACAAATAGATGGTGATAATAACGGTACTAAATTGGTGGACGTATTTGTCATGTTCATGCCTCTAAATGAGTTTGTGGTAGAGTTTCTGTTAATTTCTGTTGCTATGAATTTCTGCTGCTAGTCTTTTTTGAGAAACAATCGCTCATCAAAGACAAGTTTGTTGATTCTTTAATACAATGATGATGTTATTATGTAAAACAAATGTGAACTTCTCTGCAGCATTAGGAGCAGCTTGTAGAGGAAAGGGACCGGGTGGCTCAAGTGCATGACCAACTTAAGGTGATCATGATTCATCAGTGTTGTGAAACGAGAGAGCTTGTCATTGAAGAATGTATCCGGCTATGCTGAACTGGATGTCTTGTTTGCATATCATAGTTGAATCCATTGATAAAAATGAATGGCTGAAAGGTGTGTGATCATGGACCAGGGACTGTGTTCAGGCTTTAATTTTAGTCAGGTTGATGTTATTTGTTCGGTTCATGCTTACAAGGGAATCTTGGAAAGAAAGTTTTTTTTGCTTTTTTGCTTGGCATGTGCAGTTTGCTGCCTGGAAATGTTGTTTTGATTCATTTCTTTTTGGTCCGAATAAGATAGCCTGCAGCAAGAGCTCTCAACCACAAGGAATTTCTCACGTCTTTTGTGTTCTTGTGGAGCCAGTGAATTATATAGGTTCAGAAAAAAAGAGAGGGAAATTGGGTCGTGGAAATGGTGAAAAATGTAGAAGCTTTTTTTTGTGACACAATTAAGAGGCTACTGCTGATCTTAGTTATTGGTCTGTAGGGGCCTCAGTGTTTTTGCTTAAATAGGTTCATCACTTAAGTTTGCTAGATTCATCATGGATGTCATATTCTATTGTGTTTGGCTCTGTTTAGTTTCAAAAAATTCACCCCAAAAATTTTCATCTATTACATCGAATGATTCCGACACATGCATGGAGCATTAAACGTAGATGAAATAAAAAACTAATTTGGTTGTACACGACATCCGATCTGACACCCAAAATTTTTCACCAACTAAACACAGCCTTTGTTCATAAGGTTTCCTGGGTATGCACTTGCTAACTTCCTATGATATCTTGTTTGGTTCTGGATATAATCCAGTAAATACCCAAAAACGTAGTCTTTATATACTTGAGCCTCAGGTCTAAACCTCAAGGAGAGAAATACAGACGTCATCATCAACAAATTGCAGTTAGAAGGGTTCTTCAGTGTCGGGAATGAAGATTGACACAAAATGTTGTATATGTGAACATTTGGATGACGATGACGCCCATCCTCTTCCTGAAATGCAAGGAACTGAAGGTGGTATGGAGAGAGTTGCAGATGGAGGGAATACGGTGTACTCTTTCAGAAACAACTTTGACTTGGGATCTGTCACTTGTCTATCAAACACAAAAATGGAGCCGTCTTGTTCCCACCCATTCCAGAAATCAGAGATGGGAACGTCCCACTCTAGCTTTGATTGTTAACCAAACGCTCTACATGCATGGAAATACCTTCTTGCTTTCATGCACAAGTTGAAGGTGAGTGCTAGTATCGAGGCAGGCAATGCACAATTTAAAAGGCTGCTCGACGGGCAAGCTGATAGATCCGCAGTCGGAGCAGGGGGATGTTAGCCTGCGAGAGCAGACATTTTGGGAAGAAGACATACAAATCATCAAGTCAATTCCTAATTCACATGGACATTAATGATGTAGTTGGCTGGCACTATGATGCTAGGGGAATGTTCTCATTAATTCACAATACCCTAGCTGTTAGAAGGGTTCTACAGCGCCAGGGAATGAAGATTGACACAAAATGTTGTGTATGTGAACGTTTGGATGAGGATGACGGCCATCCTCTTCCTGAAATGCAAGGAAGTGAAGGTGGTATGGAGAGAGTTGCAGATGGAGGGAATATGCTGTACTCTGTCAGAAGCAACTTCGAGTTGGGATCTGATGCAATGGATTTTTAAGCTTAATGCCAAGGATCAATTCACAGTCATTGTTATGCAGTGGCTCTGGTGGGAATAGGAATAAAATAAGAGAAGAAGGGAGAAATCGGGCGCCTGCTGATATTGTGTATATCACTGCATTCCAGGCAGACAGGTACCTCAACTCACCACTGATGAAGCTGTTGTCGGAAATTCGTCAGAACAGTCGATGGGTGAGACCGCCAGAGGGGTGCAGAAAATAAACTGAGATGGCGCCTTTAATCCAGCCTGGAAAGATGGGGCCTGGGGCTTGATCATCAGGGATGCCCAGGGAGCGGGGATCAGGGCCGGCGCAGGCGGAGAAGGAAATCTGCTGGATGCGTTCCATTCAGAGATTGTGGCCTGCTATGCAGGTCTGAAGGAAGCGGCCAGGTACCTTGAAACAGATGCAACACAGGTCCGATCCAAGCAGCTATCGTTAGGGATCACTTCAGACTATCAGCAGTAGGAGGAATGATTACTGAGATGAAGCTTCTTATTAGTTCTGAGTTTAGTTGTTGCCAAGTTTTCTTTGGTAAACGTTCTTGCAATAAAGTGGCACATGCTCTGAGGTTACTTGCACCCAAATTACTTTGTCGGATACGACCAGATTATATACAGAGATATGTATCGAGAACAAATTAAAGGATCAACACAAGTTAATTACCATAGCACACATATAGCATTACATTCTTATTCAGTTCTGACACTCGCACACCACACACCAAACAACTGAATAAACGTACTCACGCAAGCTTAACACTCCCTGACACTCGAACACACGCTCACTCTCACTCTCACTGTGAACTGGCCATTATTCTAGCTGAAAATTAACAGGAGCACAGACACACTGACACATGACCGCTAAGGACAGGAAACCTGCAGTAAGTAACGATAGATTGCCCCCTCCTCCTCTAAACACATAGGATTTAGATGGAGAGAGGGAGACCTGGAAGAAAGGCTTAGCCTTCCCTTGCCGATAAGACTTGCCTTCTTTCTTGTGCACAGCTGCCGAAGCATCCCTGCTCACATGCCAACCCGCAGCGGCGGCGGAGAGCACGGCAAACATGCTTCTTCACTGCTTGATTGCACTCACACCGTTGCCGGTGCGAGTGTGACCAGTGCTTCACTCACAACACCTTCTTCTCTGCCCCTCTTCTTCCTCTTCCTCGACATCATATGGTAGGAGCACTGCTTTAATTTGACGAGTTTTGTGAGTAAGAACACTGGTCTGGCCATGGCCAATCCTCCTTTCTTTTATAGGCATCTTCGCGTTAACTGAATCACTCAAGTCTGTGCTAGTTATTGGCCTGTAGTGATTGTTAATTGGTGAAGAGGGGATCCTTTGGCTGCGTTATGGATTCTCGCATATCTGCACCCACTTATCCTTAAGCCTTTTGGATTCTCATGCTTTTCATACTTTTTATGGGTGGCCATTAGGGCGCTAACACTTTGTTATGTTGTGCCTAACCTATGGAGATAGCTAGCCTCCAGTGAGTCGCCTTTTATGGGTAGTGGGGATCCTCGGAGGTTCAGTTAGTGGGCGACACCAGCCGATGATTAACAGCGACCGTTTCAGAAATACTTCTGAGATATTGAGATGAGAGTCAAAGAATCTCTTGGGATCCATTGCTACATGCTAATTTTTTCCTTTAAAAGAACCTTCGCAATTGGGCTAGGACCTTATGAAATTCACTTAAGAAGAAATTAAGGAATAATTACTCATTTCTATGGAAAATTAAACCTAGAAATTAAACTATACAACCACATGACTGGTAATTAAAGGAAAACCTGAACATAGCATCAGCTAAGGCAACTCACCCACGAACACTTAGCAGCTCATCTCATTATTAACTCATTATTGAGCTTCATCGCAATATAATGGTAAACAAGCAGCTCTAACTTCACGCTATTGACCCTCAGCCAAGCCACCATGCTGCTGCCCCCCCTTTTTTTTTTTTTTTTTTTTTTGGAAAAGGGAACTTTTATTACTTTCAAGCAATTACATCGAGATGATACAATGTCTTGAAAATTCCCGACCTCTGCCCACGGGCACACAGCCTATAATAGTTCGAACATCCACGCACTCTAATGACTGTCAATCGTTAAGACTAGACCGCCACCCATGTGCCTGGGGAAAAAATTCCTTGACCACCCGCTCCAAGAACTGAGATGCATCCACAAGCACCTCCCGAGAAGTAGGCCGTTGAAGGATAGCCCTACGAACGGAGCCAATATGTGATCGAGTAGAGTACTTGCAAAAAAGAAGATTGTTTGTTTTAAAAAACAACTGAATTTCTACAAAGCCGGACAAACCAACACAAGGCCGCCGCGCCAACAAGGACAAGTGATTTGAACTCATTTGGAATTCCGTTCAGCCATCCCCAAACATATTAGCTGCTGCCTCCTGCACACGACTAGCACCAACATCGTTCATTCAAGATCTGAACTCGGTTGTCACATGGAGAAAGAGAGGCCCCTAGACGGCGCCATATATATGGCAAGCTGGCTACTACTTTCTTCTTTTTTTTTAAATTATAAGACATTTTAATCTGGTTTTCTAAATACATAGTTTTTGCTATGTACTTGTTGCATATACACTATGTCTTAATATATATTTATCTAGAAAAGATAACATCTTCTGATTTGAAATATAGGGAGTACTAATTTTTTTATGCGTATCTTCAAAAGTTCTGCCATTTATGTTTTCCTAATAAAACAGTTATGTCATTTTATTATGAAAATGCTGTGTATGGTTGTATAATTAATGAACAAGTGTGAATCTTTTTTAACTCTACTTATCATACTGTTTTCCAAAACAAAAATGGAGAAATTGACTTCTTATGTTTTCTTTGCAACAATGACTTATTATCATCTCCACAATCTAATAAAGGCTCATCTATAACCCCCTGTAAAGGGAAACCCAAGTAGAGAGTTCTCTCGACATGCGGGGGCGACACGTAGGCAGCATCAGTTACCATCCGTTCGTTCCTGCTTACGAAGGAGAAAAAAAAAAATTTGTCAGCGCGGCGGCCTGTTTACCT
Organism: Hyparrhenia diplandra; assembly: GCA_015847255.1. Classification (NCBI taxonomy): domain Eukaryota; kingdom Viridiplantae; phylum Streptophyta; class Magnoliopsida; order Poales; family Poaceae; genus Hyparrhenia; species Hyparrhenia diplandra. The sequence continues at coordinate 31,070 of JADLZK010006059.1, forward strand.
TCCCGCGTCCGCCCGCATCCTCATCCCCACGATGGTTTTCCGGGCATTGAAATCGTCGGCCTCTTCCATCCCTCCCGTGCCCACGCCTCCGCCGCTCCTATACCCTGCCTCCAGCGTCGTACCACCGCCGCCGCGGCCCCTGACTCTCCGCCCCATCACTGCCGAGATCCGTATGCCCCTTCCCCGAGGTCGCCACAGAGGCACCGGCGCCGCCACGCCGCCACTTTGTCCCCGCAGCGTCGGATTCGCGGCGGCCTCTGCGTTTCCCAGCGCCGTGCGAATGGTGCTCCTTTTCCTGGGTACGGTGATCGTCGCCTTGGCCAGGCCCAAGGTGCTAGTCGAGGAGAACTTCCTGGCTCCAAAGAAAGAACCAGAGGTATACATACATATCCATCCATCCATTCCTGCTTAATCGGTGGTGGTGGTGGTGATTGTGTTTCACGACGAGCGAGCCAAGAGTCTAACGGATTGTTTCCCTGATTTGATGATTGACCCAGGTGGCGGCTCTGGACACGGAACTACAGCAGATGAGCGAGGAGAACCGGCGCCTAACAGAGGCGCTGGCGGCGGTGGCATCCAAGTACGAGGCGCTACGGAGCCAGTACACGGAGATGGCGTCAGCCACCACCACCAACAACCCGTCGTCCACGTCGGAGGGAGGGTGTGTGTCGCCATCGCGGAAGCGCAAGCAGAGCGAGACTAGCATGGACACCGCGTCGGCCCCACCCCCACCGCCGCACAGCAGCACGGCACGCACGCGCACGCGCACCTACACCCCCACCAGCAGCAGCCGGCCGCGGACCAGACGGAGTGCATCTAACTTTCATTTTGTTTTTTTTGTGTTGCAGGCCTCTGACAAAGTTCATGGACGAGTACTGATCTGCTTTTCATTCAGAAACAGCAAAGTTCATACATTGCTTGATTAGCGTATTTTTTATCAACTATCAACTTCAATGTGAGGGAACCATGCGATTTCCAGAGCTGTGCACAACGCACACCGTAAACAAAAGATTCAATGCAGATTAGTAGATCAATGCATATCTTCAAGTGATGCAAACTGCTACCACCTCAAGGCTTTCTGTTATGTGCAAATTGGAATGGTCATTGCATCACCTTGAATCTCTGAATCCAATTGTGCAGCGTTCCCATTTTACAGGCTAAATTTACATAGAGGTGTACAAAAAGGTGATTACTATGCTGTCAGCCTCACTTTTCAGCTCATTGAAAATCAGATCGGGCATGCTCCCAGCCCATGTCCCCTTTATTATGCAGTCACATATGAGTTGGAATGCTTCACATTTGGCCTACAATACAAACACTTTGCTTCTCTGTATCTGTATCTGCAATTTACCTTTAGTTTTAAGAAAACGCTGGGATGCCAGAGTGCCTAATTAATTACTTCTAATGTTGCCTCTTGCCAAATTTTGCTTCCCGAATCCAATCGGTTTAGGACAAAAGAGGCTAATCCTGTAGAATTCTGACCTTTGTGCCCTATGTGACCACACCTACTTTCAGTTCTCTGTGTTTGCTATCATATATGCTTCTTCATTTAAAATCTGAATACGAAGTGCTTTCTTCCTCCTACTGTACTCAGGCAGGCCCGGTATTGTAGATGTGAGGCTTATCCTTCAAACCAATCCTCCATCAAGTTTGTCGGTATGACTTTTTAATGTTCCATCCCTTTACAGATCTGATGCAATCGAAGTGCTGAGGAAATCATAGTTGTATAACCATTGGTACACTCCTCAAGGTATGATCTTCCAAATCGATGTTTTGTTGTAAGCACGTAAGAGTGAAACATGGAAAATGGAGCTGGAGTTCTCTGCAATATGTTCCTGAAGATACTTGGCTGCTAGGCTCTAGAGCTAGATGTAAATAACTTTTCAATGTTTCTAAATGCAGGATGAAATGACAAACTATTGGTATTTTAGAAGACACTATTATTCGATTTTACTTCCTGGTCTGTTTCTTGAAGGCTCAGGTATCTTTCCACCTCTTTGCTTAATCCTATTCTTGAAATGCTTCCTGGTATGTTGCATAAATTCCACTTTTTAATTTTTTCTGTCGTGTCATCATTGACAGCCATGCTGCTAGCACATATGCCCCTTTTGCCAATGTCGTTGGCTACACTGAGAAGCACTTTCAAGAACAAGGCAGGCTTGATAGTTTCTTTTTTCCTTTGTTTTTCTATTAGTGTCAGATGATTTGAAATAAAACTGTGAGATTGCCGGCTACATATTTTGTAGGCCGGCCTATTAGCATCTTTGAACCATCTATCAAATCTTTTTTTTTGATCTTGATATTCTCTTGCATACCCGGGGTATTTGCTATATGATGAAAAATGTATGGCTTTAATTCAATTGCAATGTCCTACTGTACCATCAAGTAGTTGTTTTGAAAAAAATGGAAACTTTAATTCATTTGAAATGTTAACCATGGATGTGAAGTTTGTTCATCTTGGAGTTTAAACATAAGGTTAAATAATCGTTATGCCAATTAGTATATACTCTATTTCATGCATTCAAATTTGTTGTTACTAACTGTATTTCCAACATGCTAAATTTAAGATACCCGGCCGACCCGCAACGCGCGCAGGGTATCCTCCTAGTTTTCATATTTGTGTGCACAAAAGTTGTCATGGCAATATTTATAGACATTTCTCTGAACATTCTGAAAACTCCAACTGGAGTGTCAAAAGAAGAAATTCCATCGAGTTACGGCCCCAGAAGATCCGGACATTCTTGCCCCTGCCGAAGAAGGGCGGAAGGAGACGACTCCCTGTGTGTTAGTAGTAGTGTCTAAGCATGATTCACCACCCAATGGAAGTGCAGGCCAGCAACGCAAAGGAAAACTAAAGAGCTGCACGCTTTTGGAAAGCGCCATGTATTAGCACGTCCCTGCAATCCTCCAAAAGGAAACAGCAGATCAAACTGGTCTATCGATCACCCACCACCATCCATTGCGGGTACGGTGCACTCTGAAATAGGGAAGATGTCTTCTTCCAGACATCAGATAGATTCATATCCTATTCATTCACAGTGTCCGGGCTTACACCCAACCCAACTCTATCCAAATCAAAAGGTGAAGCTTTTCACTGGGTGGGGTTGATTGATAGATGTGTTTTGTCCTAAGTAATGACCTTATCAACTTCTTATTGCCTTCAACTTGAATGAAATGGAGATCATTATTTGCCACTTTCTCATGCTCATACCTGGACTTTTTCTCCGCGATATGGTAGTTTAATTATGTAGCTAAAGGACAGGCCACAGTCTGGAGATAAGAGTAGATGAGTGAATGTGACCTTGGAAGTGCTTTGTTGATTATCATTGGTCTCCTACTTTATTTTCTCCAAAAATATATGATCAAATGGATAGTGTTTACTTCTTTCTCAAGAAATGAAAGGAGACTTGATGCTAGGCCTTTATATGTTGGTGAGCAACGCCCTCCGGCGTCCGGCCTGATCTCTAAGAAGCCTTCCATCACCACCATTACCTCATGGCTCACTTTGGCAGTGGCGGATGACACTACTACAGAATTCTTTTTGTGTGATGCCTCCCGAACTTTTTCCGTGGCTATTGCCCATACGTAACCCTTTGTATAGACATTGAGGCGATGTGACACTTATTGGCGCCCGGTGGACTGTTTGAGCCGAAGCCAAGTCGTGGTAGAAGACGGCCTTAAACCTTATAGTTCTCCATGCCGACCCCGTGACTCAAAGATACACCGTGTGGTGCCCATCTTTTAGCCACACCCTCGGCGTCGTCGCCGGCTAGGCCCTTGACGCCGGTGGAAACGGCATGGCCGGTGGATCCTCGTGGACAGCGCACCCGACGCATGGAGCCCATCGCTGGCCCCATTGCCGCCGCTGCCCAACACGGGCACCTTGGGCGTGAGATCCACTACGGCTTGGCGAGGGCCGAGGTTCACAAGACGATTCCAATTAGTCCGGTCTAGGCGTTTTCCACGATTCGCCGATTTAGCATCGGTGTTCTCCTTCGTTCGGCGTTCCTACCACGCAATGGTGGGGGGCAAGCGGCCGGCAGAATTCATCGGTTTGACCACTCCCGCTCCTTCCACTTCACGGTTCGTGCCCGGCCGCCCCACGACAACCGCCCACTTCGCTTGTGGGCGGGCTAGGGCATGTGCTCCAAAGATGCCTTTTAGCGCCCGCGACAAACCCCCCTTCTTCCCCTCCCTCGCCCTGTTTCCATCGCCAACATGGCCATGCTCGCCGCCGATCTCGACGCCCCCACCCGATACCTAGCTCCGACCACCACCCCCCGCCGCAAAGGGACCCTAAGCTGCCCGCCAACATCCCCACCTCCTGGCTTCCTTTCCTCCCACTATCATCGGCAATCTATAGCCCACTAGAGTTGGAGAAGGAGGGAAGTGCTCGGGGAACCCTAGCTTGCCGGGCGGGCATGGGGATCGGGAGAGAGCGCCACATGATCTTGGGCCGCGCCATCGGGGGCTTGCCCACGCGGTGGATGCGTGGGGAAAAAACGGTTGGTTGGGGGGTTGGGGGGACGGACGACACCTATCCGCCTGGTTGGAAAGGAAGATTCGCGACTTGAGAGGGCCGGGGCGATCAGTCCGAAAGTGATACAACGATAACATAATGTATTTTTAGGTGTGTGTAGATGTAAATCAGTCCAAGCGATATGACGATAACATTATGTATTTTGTCCTCCGACAGCGCACTGTTCTTCTCCTTTCTTGCGCCTCAATGCTCCCCAATTCCTCCTACTTCCTTATTCACGATAAATTACTTTATTTTCATAATGTATTTTGATTTTTATGGGTGTTTGTATATAAAACTAGTCTTTTGTTCAGGTTAGGTGTACATATTTCCTTGCCCGCCACCCCAAGACGTGGCTTTCTCGGCAGGGTTGAGTTATTCCAGGGAACACGGGAGTATCCGATTCGAGATCCTAACCGAGCGCCAATTCAATCGACCCCATGGCCACAGCCCATATATTTGTGGGGCCATATGGGTGCGTCACGAACTCGCGATCATTAGCTTAGCTTAGGTCGCGCGACGGCGTGACTCGTTGGATTGCCCCCGCTTCCGGCGAACCCGGCCAGCGAGAAGCGATCAGCAGTAGGCTAGCTAGGTCTAGGAAGGCCGGCCGGCTACATACAGCGCGCCATGGACGGCCACGGCAGCAATAATGTGGTGCAAGAATGCTTTTGGATGACGTACTTGGACGGCGGCGTCCCGGTGCCCATCCCGGTGGACAGCGCCGGTCTGACGCCGCGGGCCGGTGGCTTCACCTTCCCCGCGCACGACGGGCACCGCGCGGCGATCAAGGCCGCGAGGCAGATGGACCACTACCGGCGGGTGCGGCGCAACGCGAGGCGGATGCCGGAGGTGGCGGCGCGCCTCGGCGGCGAGGACGTGCTCGTCCACCTCATGTACGGTGACATCGACGAGTGCTGCCGACTGCATGAGGCCCCATCGACCGTGCCAGCAGGCGTGTACTCGACCTGCTACCACGTACCAAACTGACCGCAGAGGATGCTGCTGTTCGTCAGCAGCGTTGTTAGCTATATCGTCGATCGATCGGGTGTTTGCGAACACCGATTTGTTATTTGTTAAGTTTTGCCCTTTTAGCTTTGTGCTTTGGTGGTTCAACTGATGAGCTTGATGAGTGATGCCCCTGCTGGAGTGCTGGATGTGGTTGTTTCCAGATATATACAAGCTGATGGCTAGGTTACGGTCTTTGTAATATACCAATTAATAAGCTATTGTTTCAAGTACCCTTTTTTATCCTTATTGTTTCAAGTGCCTAGGGCTTGTTAGTTTGTGGTGGATGTGTTGTGTAATCTAGGGCCTCTGCTATAAGTTTGATTGCTTACCAATGTTTGACCAAAATCTTTTCAAAAACGTATTCTAATAGTGATACAGGGGATTACCTTATTATAAAAAGGGGCTATTGCGTTTTTATCCTTATTGAGCGAGGCCAATTGTGATTTTACTCTCGTTTTTCGCCATGTTGCGGTTTTACCCTCGCTTTGTAAAAACGAAGGCTCCGTCTACCCTTACTTCTAACTTTGTTAGTTGTTTATATACATTAAAAAATAAAAAACAAAACAAAACCCTTCCTGAGGCATCCCAAAGGACAATACTACCCTTTCCCTACCCTTTCCGATCCCCCCCCCATTTCTTACATATGTCATTCACCGGACTCACAGCGTCCGTTCGTCGGCACGCGATTGTGGCGCAACCAACCGGCTTGGTGGCTCCAGCGGCGAGGGAGGGCGACCCCAAAGGCGTCGGCCGCGTGCGGCGGCGGGAGCCGAGGTGCTTCCCACCAATCAGCGGCGGCGATGCGTGAAGCGGACATCGAGGGGGAATAACGGCGCCGGCGCCCACGGCGAAGCACGGAACTTCGCGGAAAGCGCGGGCTGGCGTGGATGTGGTCTTATGGCGCTAAGCGTGTCCCCCGCGCTTGGTGAAGCGAAGCACGGCTCGTCGCCATCGCCATCGGTGGTGGGCGAGGGAGCGGCTTCGAAGAGGGAAGCGTCGGCCCGGTCCTCGATCCACGCGTAAGCGCCGTGGGTTGCAGCCGGGGCGGCGAGTGAGGAGGTTGTGGTAGTGGCGCCGACCAAGGCGCACGGGTGGGCGTTAAGCGAGTACGCGCGGTGGCGCAGGCACGTGTGGATACCCAGCCGGTTCTGCTTGGAGTGCGTCGAGGCCGAGGAGCACCTGCACGGCGGCTTCATCTCGTGAGGCGCCTGTATAGAGTTTTAGTGCTCTGTGTTTTGTTAGAGACGATCAGAACTCACTATTCAGAAATACGCGTACCAGAAAATGGACTAGAATGTGAAAGGATTATGCGGTTGTGTTTCAAAGTTTCAACAATTGTGGTGAAACTTGTAAAAAAAAACAATTGCTGTGAAATTATGGCCTAATGGGTAGCTAAAAGAGTAGTTGATTTGTTGCGGGAAGATCATGAAATGAGACCAAAGGAGTTGCAACATATCATACTTTTGCTACGCTTTTTTTGATATGATATTATATGTAACAAGCTGTCTAATGTTGATACCAAATTCCTTTAGAAACAGGGGTAAAATCACAATGTACTCGAGAAAAATAGGGGTATTTTCGCGGGACAAAGTTGTCGTGTCAGGCCAACTTAACACCGTTTCTTAAAGTCGATAATGAGTAAGGGTAAACTGAGACTTTGTTTTATAAAGCGATGGTAAAATCGCAACATGGTGAAAAGAGGTGAAGTCACAAACCAGGGACCGGGCTGCTGACAAAGCAGTGCGAGATACAGCCGAGGGCCCATGGCGCTGGGGCCCATGAGTTCATTTGATTGTCCTAGTCCGCTTAGCCAGCACTTGGCATTCACGTGTGACTGATCCCTCCCTTTGAGTCGTGACTTCCTTGCCCTGGACGCGGTGACGGCGTGCTGCTGCGCCGCCGCGGGTCTGCGACCGCTCCGGCGTAGTGTCCCCGATCGATCAATCCCAAATCCATCATCCGTCGTATCTGACGTTGCCCGTTCCTTCACACTAACGCTGCGGATGCCGGACTGAGGATAGTAAATTGGTAAGTAATTTCATTTCAGTTAGGCCTGGCTGCCGGCACTAATTTTCTAAATTTCAATTTCAATCTGATTGAATGGCTCGATTATGTGCTGCAATTAGAATGATATTTTTGATGAGATTGAATGACTCGAACATCTCAGTGCAGTTTCCATGTGAGATGATATGAACTTGTGACAGGGATCTGAGGGCCTAGACGAGGTTGGTTTGTAGATCCACCATAAACCCCGGAAGCCCTTTCGATCCACCCCTTTCGGCCGGAGGTCCAACGCGTCCGGCCAACGAGGATCGACGAAGAGATGTCGTCGTCAGCCGAAGCCGAGAGCGCCGCCGCGGCTACCGAGAGGTTCGCGCGCCATGACTCCTGTACGGCGACGCCGAGAAGGTCACCGACGGCAAGCACCACGGTTCAGGGGTCAGTGTAATTTACACTCATTTTTCGTCATGCATATATCATGCGCCTGTTCTTAGACATGACACCATTGAATTTGATGCGCGCATACGTGCAGGACAGCTGGCCGCGGACGCTGATGCTGGCGTTCCAGAGCATCGGCGTGGTGTACGGCGACATCGGGACGTCGCCGCTGTACGTCTACTCGAGCACGTTCCCGGACGGCATCCGGCACCCTGACGACCTCCTCGGCGTCCTCTCGCTCATCCTCTACACACTCATCCTCATCCCCATGCTAAAGTACGTCTTCGTCGTCCTCCACGCCAACGACAACGGCGATGGTGAGATGCTTCATTCATTCACATTGATCTTACTTAGAATTGGAATGTAAAGTGCATTGTCATTGCCATATATGGTTGTGATGACCCATACATATGGATCGATGAACTCTGAAACTGCAGGAGGAACGTTTGCGCTCTACTCGCTGATCTCGCGGTACGCCAAGATCAGGATGATCCCAGACCAGCAGAGCGAGGACGCAACGGTCTCCAACTACAGGGTGGAGGCACCCAGCTCACGGCTGCGGAGGGCGCAGTGGCTCAAGGAGAAGCTCGAGTCCAGCAACGCGGCCAAGATCGGGCTCTTCACCATCACCATCCTCGGCACCTCCATGGTCATGGGCGACGGAACCTTGACGCCAGCAATCTCTGGTACGGACCAAGTGTTCCAAACCTATTGTCGATTTATTTGAACAAGACTAAACTGCCGTTTAACTGTTCTTGCAGTGCTCTCGGCAGTGAGTGGGATCAGGGAGAAAGCCCCCCACTTGAGCCAATGTACGTATGCTGCAACATTCAGGGCTTCTTCATGGCACTAGATGGCTCCATCGCTAACCTCTCAATTGGCTTCTGTTGCCGTTTTCGCTACAGCGGAAGTGGTGTGGATCTCTGTGGCCATACTGTTCCTTCTCTTCTCGGTGCAGCGCTTCGGCACCGACAAGGTGGGCTACTCCTTCGCGCCCATCATATCCGTGTGGTTCGTCCTCATCGCTGGCACTGGGATGTACAACCTCGCCGTGCACGATGCCACCGTGCTCCGCGCCTTGAACCCCATGTACATGGTCGACTACTTCCGCACGAACGGGAAGGAGGCCTGGGTCTCGCTTGGGGTGTCGTCCTCTGCATCACAGGCACGGAGGCCATGTTTGCGGATCTCGGCCATTTTTAACATCAGGGCCATTCAGGTACACACCAACATAGCACTATAGCAGATGAGATGAACCTATTGATCCTCAACAAATGTCATGTGTTACCAATTAATAATTGTTGTTTTGGTTTTGCAGATCAGCTTCACATTCATACTCTTCCCCTCGGTGGCGCTATGCTACATGGGTCAGGCGGCCTACCTGCGCAAGTTCCCTGAAAACGTTGGCGACACCTTCTACAAATCCATCCCAGGTAGGTAGCGATCGAATGTATGTACATGGAATGGAAACTGATCGAATTTAGCCGATCGAGAGCTAATTAACAATGCATGTTAGCAGCGCCCATGTTCTGGCCCGTGTTTTTGGTGGCGATCCTGGCGGCCATCATCGCGAGCCAGGCCATGCTGTCGGGCGCGTTCGCCATCCTGTCCAAGGCCCTGTCCCTGGGCTGCTTCCCCCGGGTGGAGGTGGTGCACACCTCCAGCAAGTACGCCGGCCAGGTGTACCTCCCCGACGTCAACTTCTGATCGGCGCCGCCAGCGTGGCCGTCACGCTGGGGTTCCAGACCACGGCCAACATCGGCAACGCGTACGGCATCTGCGTCCTGACCGTCTTCTCCATCACCACGCACCTGCTGGCGGTGGTGATGCTGCTGGTGTGGCGCGCCAACGCGGCGCTGTCCGCCGCCTTCTACGCCGTCTTCGCCCTCATCGAGTTCCTCTACCTCTCCTCGGTGCTCTCCAAGTTCGTCGAGGGCGGCTACCTGCCCTTCTGCTTCTCGCTGGTGCTCATGGGGCTCATGGCGGCGTGGCACTACGTGCACGTCCTGCGCTACTGGTACGAGCTGGACCGCGCGGTGCCGGCGGCCGAGCTGGCCACCGTGCTGGGCGCGCCGCGACGTGCGCCGGGTGCCCGGCGTCGGGCTGCTCTACTCGGAGCTGGTCCAGGGGATCCCGCCCGTGTTCCCGCGCCTCGTGGACAAGATCCCCTCCGTGCACGCCGTCTTCGTCTTCGTGTCCATCAAGCACCTCCCGATCCCGCGCGTCGCGGCGCCGGAGCGCTTCATCTTCCGCCGCGTCGGGCCCGTCAGCGACCGCGTCTTCCGCTGCGTCGCCAGGTACGGGTACACGGACCCCATGGAGGGGCACCGCGAGTTCGCCGCCTTCCTGCTGGACCGCCTCAAGACGTTCGTCCAGGAGGAGGCCGCCTTCGCCTCCAGCGCTTCGGCGGCCGCGGTGGCGGAGGAGGAGCAGCGCTTCATCGACGCGGAGGCGGAGCGCGGGGGGTGTACCTGATGGGGAGGCCACGGTGACGGCAGCGCCGGGGTCGTCGCTGCTCAAACGGGTGGTGGTCAACGACGTCTACGGCTTCCTGCGGAAGAACCTCCGGCGGGAGAGCCACAAGGCGCTGTCCATCCCCAAGGACCAGCTGCTCAGGGTCGGCATCACCTACGAAATCTGACTGATCGTCTCTTCTTCCTACTAGTTCTATTAGTATTCTCTCCCCCTTTTTTTTTGCCAGGAACTTCTATTGTAGTAGTATTCCACTAGGACTACCTTGTTTCCTTCTGTGCTAGTACCTACTAGCTAGGTGCTTGTTCTAATGAAGTGGGTGCTTTTTTTCTTAATCACGCAAAAGATTTGTGAGTCTTTGTATTAAGATTGAGAAAAAGTTCGATACAACACGCTTTTGGGCGCCTACGCCGCCTAGGGGGTCACTAAAGATTTGGCGAATTGTAAGTGCGTGCTTTAGCATTTGGAGTGACTATTGTTCATTAATCTGTTCTGCACATGTATTTGTATGGGTAGTAATAGTTCTTTTCTGTTTTTTTTTTTCGTGATGATGCCAATGACGCATATTTCATTAAGCGAAGGGAGTTTTGTTACAATAAGAGAGAAGAAAACGGTAGTCGAGCGATTACGAACCCCCGAAACAAAGACTGATAATAAAAAGATATAGAGGGGGGAACGAAAAATCCCACAACACCTAAGCCTCACAGCTGTGCACGCAAAGCCACAACGCAAAGATCATCCACACAGAAGACTTTTTTTTTGACAGTTCGACGGAAAATCCCCGCCTGTCATAGTTGATTTATACATGTTCTCTGAATTCCAAGTTTGGTTTAGAGGATTGGGGTGTACATATGAAACAGAATCAGACTGTATCCTAGATAGCAGTTAAGCTCAGAAGCCATTTGAAATGCCATTCAGTAATCAGAAATCACAATGTGACCACTGAGAAGAAGTTCGAGGCAACACAAAAATCACTACATATACGTACACAAACATGGCATACACTGGTACACACAGCGAGATTGCATCAGTCTGTGATGCCGTCCTTCAGTCGCTGTCTTGCTGAACTGTAATTCTTTCTCCTGTTGTCCTTTCTGTTGTCTGATAACATTCAGAAGGATGCAGGCCTTAGCTGAAGAAACTGTAAATCCACAAGCTGCTGAACAAGGGATAACGGCTTTGGCGCTTTGTTTGTACTGTATTCGGTGTCACCACACGAAGCAGGCCTCCCTTCCCTATCAGTACACACTAGACAGTAGAGATTGCTGCCTAGGGCTCCTCTGAGTCGGAGGAAGAAACACGCAGATACAGGCACAGCCACAGGCACAGCTTGCTCCTCCAGAGGGACTACTGATGTCCAGACCCAGCCCACTTCTTAATGATTTTTTTTTCAAAAAAAAAAAGTGTTTACACGGTCATGCGTCGAAGTTCGAACTTGAAGGATATTCACTGTCCGTGACATAAAGCTAGATGCCAAATCGGTGAACGGTCATTTGACATACACTCTAGCCTCTTGTGGTAACACTGCTTGTGCATTGGAAGACATGATGTGTAGAACTCTTCAAACCTCCATCCAGGCTAGCTGCAAGCAGCTCATGAAACTCCAAATACTAAAGCAGGAAGGGAAGATCTCACAGGTGCATTACCACGGCAAGGCCGGATATAAAAACTGCGGCCTACGCTTGTCTCTTCCCCTGGATCTCATCGCTGGCATGTAATGCGTCCCCTTGTAGCGACGAAACCGTCTCCGGCCTGCTCTTCACACAGATCGCCTCAATTCTATTCCCCGTCTGATGGCGACATCATGTCGAGAAAACAACGTTTTCAGTTTACCACCCAGATGATCCGTCTTAGACGCTGACAGGCTAGTTTAATCCCCATGGTGAAACACGACATGCATTACAGCTTCTCTTGTCGATGATTGCAAAGCGTACGGATTTCTAGACTCCCGTAAAAGATTAGAAACAGCAGAAATTACTGTCTACATTTCACAGTATCATAAATCTTTTCCATCGAAAGAGCAGCACACCAGGCAGGCAGGGAGTGTGTGACCAAGTTATTAGTGTACAGTAGCTCAAGACTAGTTCTCTGTGGAGCTTTAGCAAACATCAGGTTCAGGATACTGACAAATCCTTTAGAAACAACAAACGGGACATTCGTGCTGATGAGGAAATCAGATTCGCATTCCATGGAATAAACAATATATCACGCCAGCATTGTAGTCTTGATTGTGACTGAAAGTTAATCAACCATTTTCCTTTTTTGTCTAATTGCAGCCCCTTCGTTTCCTTGTGCATAAATCACCATCCCCCTTCACCTTGCTAGCACCCTCTGCAACCAGTATCTGAACCTCCCAAGCAATGTCACACACGTCAGAAGAAGAATCACTCAACAACTTCCAGCAGCAGACAAAGCTAGAAGCTTGCCCTGCTGGATCAAAAAGCTGAGACAGCCATGCCTGTTGTGAAAAGAGACGCGGCCATCCAGGAACTCTAGGTAAGTTGCCTCAACTTAATTTTCGACAAGACTGACATACTTGTTTTCTTAAAAGCATTTAACTGCATCCCTTTAAAATAACATCAATCATCATCATTACATAAACAATAAGTCCATGCCTGATTTTCCCAATCAAGATGCTATGTTAAAGAAGGAGAATACACGAGAAAGTGCAATGTAATTAACTCATCAATTAAATGTTTAAATCAATATTCTTGCTACAAACTTATGAGGAACTATATAAACAAAGAAAGATGAAGTGACGGTAACACGAATATCTGAATTTCAGTACGGATTCCATATATATCTTATCCTTCTGACATGACATCATGTTTTACCGAATTTCCTTAGATTATATTTTTCTTCATTTTTTTTTTTTTTGTTAGGCCATTAGTATCAGCTTACATGACTTTGCGCACTATGCATAGCTTTACTCTATACAGACTCATTCCCACCAAGATTTGAGATACATATATAGATGAAACTAAAAGATTATGAATAGATAAATAATCATCATAGTAAATCAAAGAATTGCACTTTACGCCACTGATTCATTGACATCCGAAGTAGCAAAGATACCTAGATTGTACTATAGGACATAGGTAACAACATACGAGATACGACCTAATTACAGATCATGGTGATAAAACGATAACTGAAATGTGCACTTTATCATGTGAAAACTTAACATTGGTTCATGATATCCCTTTGGCAGATCCGGATGTGGAAGTAGTGGCTTTGTCACCTAAGACACTCCTGGCAACAAACAGATACATATGTGAGGTCTGTCTCAAGGGCTTCCAGAGAGACCAGAACCTCCAGCTCCATAGGAGAGGCCATAACCTACCATGGAAGCTGAAGCAGAGAAGCAGCACTGAAGCTAAGAAGAAGGTGTATGTCTGCCCTGAGGTCACCTGCCCTCATCATGATGCAAGCCGGGCTCTGGGTGATCTCACAGGCATAAAGAAGCACTACTCCAGGAAACATGGGAGAAGAAGTGGAAGTGTGATAGGTGTTCAAAGAAGTATGCCGTCCAGTCGGACTGGAAGGCGCACACAAAGATATGTGGCACAAAGGAGTACCGATGTGACTGTGGAACAATGTTCTCAAGGTATGTCTATGTTCAACCAAAGAGACCATTCGCAGTAGTTAACACTTAATGAGCCACACTTGGATGTAAAATGAGCAATGAATTTGATAGTAGTATTCATCAGTGCATCACGCTATGATACAAGTGTGACTCAGGCTCTGCCTTTCATTTAAGGGAGAAAAGAGAGTTACTTACAAGCAAGTATGGCTCAGTGAGAAAAAAAAAAAAAGCACATGACGATTATGACATTATACATAGCTTAAACATTTCAAGGTATATAGTAGTTAGGTACTAGCATCTAGTAAAACACAACTAGGAAAGTAGCCAAGTATAGGATTATTAAGTGTTGAGGAAAATATAAGTTAGCAGTAGTCAGGAAAACAGAGTTTTAACTGCTTAAATGGAAAATATCTTTAAAAGCTGCATTCATGCGAGGTAATCAACTGAGGATATTAGAGCAACGGAAAATATACCATTTTTTCTCTATTTATCCAGAGTTATGAGACATTCATGTGTTGCATACTATCCTACCCAGTTTGTTAAAAAACAAGTAACTTTACTAATAATCCCCCATAGACATCAAACTGTATCAGCAACTGAAGCAATGCAATCCACTGGAATGTTGAATTCCTTGGCATCCTTTAGCATTGATGGAAATATTATGTACGAATATTTATATATCCCACATTAAATTTTGAAAATTTACCTTCAAATTCGATTGTATGTAATTGCAGAAAAGACAGCTTCATCACACATCGAGCCTTCTGTGATGCACTGGCTGAGGACAACTCAGGGTTAGCCACAACCTTGCAACTATGGTGGGAAGTTTGCATGGTCACCAGCAGAATATCTTTTTCACATGGGTACCAACCTTACCCACTTCACCAACCGATGTGATGGCAAACTTGTCTAGCAATGATCATAATTCAGACAGTCATCTGAGATCTCTGTCCCCTTATGCTCTCATCACAAGAAACACAGCATTGTTCTCCAACCAGATATCACCAAAGGATTCAGGCTTTCCACTTGATGGAAGCGCATCGAATTACCCTTATATGTCCATGAACTCACCATACATGTCTGCTACTGCACTTCTACAGAAAGCTACAGAGATGGGTGCAAAAACTAGCCAGGATCCTATATCGCCATTACTCTTAAAAAGTTTCCCAAGTAACGTGACAACTCCTAGTCCTAGAGATAACATGGACATATCATCTGGAAGCCAGGAGACTCCCAGGGAATTCAGCAGCTAATAGTGTTGGCATCAAGGCAGCTGAAGATGAGGGCTCTTTCATGAGTGGTCGCGATAACATTCTGATGAACACACCATGGGTGAATAGTTATAGGCCTACCACAGTGCCCTTAATTGGATTAGTGAATCATCTATTTGGCATGAGAGCAGAGAGAAGGAGAGTTCTGGCATATTTCCTGGAAGCCTGACGCAACACAGCAGGCAAGAAAATATTTCAGGGTAGGAGATGCTGGGCTAACCCAGGACTTTCTAGGATTAGGAGGCAGTGGGAATTTGGAAATGAGTTCTGATGCTTACAATGCAGATGTGACCGCATTGAGCTATTCTGATGAGCAGCAGAAGCCGCAGGAGCATATCTACTCTTACCATCAGCCATCACTTGACTCCACCGCACCAGAGAAACCTATTTGGGAATCCTGATGCAGACATTTTACTTACTCTGGTAGTTCAGCTTTCACTAAGCTGTCCTTGGACTTGAGCAGCAGCAGTCATTAAGCTAGCATTAACATGTGCCAGGCCATAAAAAGCCTTGTGCTGTTAGAGGGGTTTACGAGAGCATTTCTATAGGGCAATTAGAGGGGTAACTCAGTATCTTGTCTGCGTCAGAGTGACCACAAGGACAGCTTTATGGAATTTATGTAGTCTCATTCAAGATATATCAATAAATACTTTATGTTTTGTTGCAAAAGGAAAGCAGAACATATGGATGCTGATGTTAGTTCTCATTTGATGTTTTCTCGGTTGATAATAGAAAATGGTGCAACTCCGGCTCATAAAATGCATGCAGATTGTAGAACAATCTATTGGGGTCAACAATTTATTTTACTATAGTTTTAGACTTTTAGTAGAATAAGAAGAACCATCCGACAATGGTGCTCTTTAATTTTCAAGTAGCAAGCTGACAGATTTCTTGAACTCCTGTATGTGGCTTTAGTCACCTGTATGAATGTGGTGTGCTTATTTTTTTAACCCACAACTTGTGGCCTAATTCGGTAGGCATGCTCTAAATAATTTGGGCCCTGAAGTAATTTAGCATTTTTTTTATAGCAAAGGATCCAAAATACAAGTTTAAGAAACAAAGAACGACAATAAAAAAAAAGTTACACAAGGCTGTCGAGCCATTGATCTATTGCAGGATGAACCGTGACCTTGGGTGTAGCAAAACTAGAGCAAATTCTGCCTTGAACTTGTTTCGACAAAAAGGAAACCGCTCCGGACTAGGGACATAAGTCTGCGTAGGTATATAATTAACATGCCCTGAAAGTATACATGAGTATATAAAAGTAAAGGGACAACAACAACTCATAGAACACGAATCTTCATTCATTTGAGAATTACAAAGTACATGCTCCCTCTAGGATTACACTGAGTTGTGCCTAATACATTTGACTAAAGTAGGCAATCATCGATTGAAAGTTCTTGGTTCCCTAGGCCTTGTGAGGTCGCTGGTTAATTACATCCACGATGTTGGACGGTGAAAGCTGCGCAAATGATGGTCATCTTGTAATCTCCAAATGTGCATGAGTTTGATTTGAAAGAATAATAATATTCCAAAGCCTTGTCGGTCATTGGCTTACAAATTCCTAGCCTCGTTAGCCACGGAGTTAATAATGAAGTCTGCAAATAAAAGGTGTTTAGCCTTGTCAGTCACGAACAAATAAATAAATACCCTACCTCATCGGTCAGGAATAACATCTCTAGCCTTGTTAGTCATAGAGTTTGGAGTGAGGTCTATGAAACTATCCAGTCTCGTCGGTCGTGAACTAAATATTGCATTTCCTAGGGATGGTATTAGAAGTCGTTTAGGACAATGACGTGGCCTCCAAAACACAACTTTGACCTCTTATTATTATAAAAATATTTATGGAGATGTGATATATGTATACTTTTATCAAAAGTCTTTTTTTTTAAGATAAATCTACTCATATAATTTTTTACATTTACAAACTCAATAACTTAAAAGTTATTGATGATTTATATTCGATGTTTGACCCAAAACCTTGTCTCAAAACGACTTCTAATACCATCCGGAGGGGGAGTATTCCACCTCGTTGGTTGAGTCTAAACATCCGAACCTCGCGTAGGTCATGGAGTCTAAACATCACAAAGACTCGTCGAAAGCATCCTATCTGGTCTACTCAACCCTAACTACACACGCCAAGAGCTCTCCCCACATCTTACCCATTATCGACACCTCATGCCTTAACAAAACCATAATTTCCACCAAGCATCACATCACAGAGATTTTTTTTTTTTTTAGATAATGGATAATAAAATTCGGTCTCTAGATCCATTGGATATCTATGACCAAATTATTACAAAGTTTGAAAAATAAACAAACAGTTTGGTAGCCTTTTTACATAGACTTTGGGACTAAAGCAAGCGGAAAAAAATGTTTCCACCCTCCATTGGAAATTTCTAAAGCAATGATCTCTAATTTCTTGCTCATCGCAATGAGGGCGTCCTTAGCCTGCTCTTTCGTTATCTTTAACCGGGCCCATAAAAGCGTAACTAGTAAGCTCCCCTAAAAATAACCTGCATAATAGAACTAGATTTCATTCTTTTTAAAAATTATGTCATTCCGGCATCTCTAGAAAGCCCCGACATACGGCGGCCAAACCAACCCAAATCAACGGGCTAATTTCTTTTTATGTTGATTATTAAGCCAATTACCAAACATATGGTTTATAGAATTAGGGTTGGTTGAGTTAGTAGCATAGAAAATAATCCTCCAAATCATCTTCGCGAAGGACCCGGTCAAGAAAAGGTGTTGTATTGTTTCATTCATATTACAACAAAGACATTTTCGACTCCCTTTCGATTTTTCTTAGCAAGGTTGTCTTTTGTCAAGATGACACCCCTTTTGAAGGAATCGAGAGAAAGATTTTTAATCTTTAGAGGTATTTTCCATTTTAGGATCTTTACGGAAAGGTGGATGTGTATCTATAGCATCAAGATACATAGACCGGACAATACAAAGTCAGATTTTGTTAAAAGCCATCTAAAATGGTCCCTACCATCCACCAAGACAACATTGGAAACACGGGCTACTAGGTTAAGCCACTCCCTTAGGTTATTATCCACCAAAGACCTTCTAAAGGAAATGTTAAGAGGTCTAGAGGACATTACTTTTTTTGGCTGTTGCATGACGATCCGTGCTATGTTATATAGGCGAGGAATCTATCTTTGAGTGGCTTGTCACCTATCCAAGTATCATCCCAAAGCCTCGTCTTTGGTTCCATCTATAATTATGAAGGAACCTTTAGGCAGTACCTCTCCTCTTTAATATGCATGAGGCCTCTCTAGAAATGGGAGTCATTTGGTTTTAGTGATACTTAGGTAATGGTCTTGGACCTCAAATATTTATTCCTTAGCAAGGATTGCTAGGTGCCATCGGTATTCAAAAGATTAACCAACCATTTGGCCAATAAACATTTGTTTTGAAGATGTAAATCTAAGATGCCAAGACCTCCACGATTCTTAGGGCGACATAAGATGTCCCATCTAGCAAGCACAATATTTATATTTATCGGTAGAACCTTGCGGAGAAACCTTGATACCGAATTAATCAAGGTTTTTAAGAACTCCTTCGGTATTTGAAGAAGGGGCATCATAAACATAGGAAGACTACTTAGGGCCCGAATTAAAGGGACAAGTCTCCCTCCATAGGATAGGTATTTAGCTTTCCGGCAAAGAGTGCTTTTTTGTTCAAAGCGTTCTTCAATTATTCTCCATTACGAGATTGGGAGTTGTTTATGGTGCATTGGGATGGGGTTTTTTTTTACCGAAGCCCAGGGTTGAACCAAGCCAAGCCCGAGGTCGGTTTGGTTTGGGACGGATTCTGGAGAATAAGCCGGCGATTCTTAGGTCGGTTTGTTTTGAATTCAAATGAATTCAAATTTTCGATTCATCGGTAAAAATCCGGTTTCTTGCGGCGGTATTTAATTTATACGCGGTTTTAGCCGAAGCGCTCCTTAAAAGGCGGGAGAAAATGTCGATTAAACTTTTTTTTTTTTTCAAACTTCAATTCAAATTTTTTTTTATACCAAAGCGAACTCAAATTTGAAAAAATGTTGCACCGTTAGCTTCTAGAAATGCATAAAACTATTTTTCTGATTATTTTTTTCCACGATTTTTTTTCAATTTTTTAGATTTTGAATTTCAAATCTTTTTTTACGGTAGGGCGGTAAGTTGATAACAGCGGTTTCCAGGGAAGCCGGCCATTATAAAAACCACGATTGGGATGCCTAAATATCTAAATGGATAGGCTCTGAATTACATCTAAAGAGAGTAGTGTAATATAAATCTCTTTGGTTTGCACCATAGTTGAAGATTTCACTCTTGTGGAAGTTAATTAAGACGAGACAATTGCTCAAAAGTGCATAGCAAAAGTTTAAGATTTCTTGCTTGCTTGGATCATGGTCGAGGAAAGATAATGGTGTCATCATATTATAAAATAGACAAACCATCATCCACTAGATGGGGGATAACTCCTCTTATTTGTCCATCGGCTTTTGCTCCATCAATAGAAGAGCTAGCATATCGTGACGATGTTAAATAAGATAGGAGACATAGAGATCCCCTTATGCGAGTCCACGTTTTGTTTGGAAATGCGGACCAACATCATCATTTACTTTGATTCGACAATTCCTCCATTAACCAAATTTGGAACCCATACGCACCACTTAGGAAAGCCTTTCATACATAAAGTTTCTTTCGAGAAAAGACCATGACTTTATCATATGCCTTTTCAAAGTCAATTTTGAAAATGGCACCATTCCTCTTTTGGTATATAGAAATTCATGGATGGTTTCATGTAGAATAACTTTCAACACCCTCCATAATATTCCTTCACGGCATAAAAGTAGATACGTTGGACTCACTTGCTGAATTTTAATAGCATTACGAGATTTTTGGAATTAAGTTAATAATTCCAAAGTTCATCTAAAAAAGATCTAAGTCTCCTTGTGGAATTCGGAGAAAAGAGATAAAAGATCATACTTGATCACCCCACCCAAAAAACACACGATAAATTCATTTGGGAATCCATGGTCGAGAACTTTGTTTGCTCCATTTTGGAAGATTGCATCCCTCATACGATTCATGAAGTTTGCAATGAGGATATCATTTTCTCGAGGTGATACTTGTGGAATATCTAAATTTTGATGTTCCACGGTGTGATCTCGACTGCTGCGGAGCCCCAAAAAAGATTTTTTATAATACTTGGTAATGTGGTTTTGAGGCGGATTCATCACCAACAACAACCCCTTGATCATTCTCAAGTTTAAAAATATATTTGTTTATGATGTTTGCCATTGGCTACTAGGTGAAAAGAATCTAGTGTTATGCCTTCAATAGGGGTTTTGACTTTAGCTCTCTCATACCACTTTAGTTCCTCCTCTCTCAAAAGGTAACTAAACGCTCCTTAAAGATAGTGCTTGAGATTGATCTCTTGATCAGATAGACAATCAGTCTAAGCCTTTTTGTCAAGATTTTGTAAAAGAGCCGATGAAGGGTCTTCTTCTCTTTTGTAAGACCATACGGTGTTTGTAGCGACCCTACGAGATATTATGCGAGTCTCACGAATTTTTGCATTGCCACATACGAGAGATATAATCTGAAGTAAAGTAATCTATAAGTAGCATGTAATAGAGTAGTGTTTATCTATTAGTGGGTGTGCGATAAGGTAATGGCTCACGGGCAATCTACTATACAACCCTATCAAATCTCATTTTGCATAAAAAGTAAAGCACTAGCATCTACTCGCCAGCATGCCTATTTTAGGATTCTCACGAGGTTGGGTGGGAGATGGCACGAAATGGTATTAAACTCAACTCCTCCAAGTAATGGGGGGCCCTCCTCTTCACATAACTCCTCCTCCAGAAGTCTTCTAAACAAGGCATTAGTCGAGATAAGCGACTCCTATAGATGATCACAAAGAAGCAATAGAAAAATGAAAAGATCCAAATGCACTCCATACATATAAGCCTATAACATAGGCTTAATTTTAGAAAAATTTGAAAGATCATATGAATTTTCTAACTTTAAATCATATTTTGATAAATAAAGAGGAATGGAAACGGGGAGTTCATAGGATTGGAAGAAGCTCTGAGTCATTGTGAGATGGGGCTAGATCTGGCCAGTCAATGTTATTTGTACTTTCGGACGAGGTTTGGCCGAATTAGGGTCTGCGGGCGATCTAAATTTGAGTGGCCGGGACATGTGTTAGATGTAAAGGGTAGCGGCGTGGAATTCACGGCCTTCTAGCGTGCTGCTATGGTGCATGGGGAACTGTCCATGGTAGTGCGTAGGGGGTTGGTCCATAAGCCTTAAACTTCGGTTTTCTTATTTGAATTTGTGTCCATCTAC
The DNA here is from genome assembly GCA_015847255.1 of Hyparrhenia diplandra. Lineage (NCBI taxonomy): Eukaryota > Viridiplantae > Streptophyta > Magnoliopsida > Poales > Poaceae > Hyparrhenia > Hyparrhenia diplandra. The sequence continues at coordinate 52,718 of JADLZK010006059.1, forward strand.
TCCCAATCTCTTTGGTCCACGATGGGTTCGACTCGGCGCCATGGCTGTCCTCCCCTTCCTCCTCTATCTCCCTATGGCGCTTCTTCTTGGGTGGCCGTCCAGGCACTCTGGGTGGCTCGGTAGGGTAAGCTAAGGGGCTCTAAAGCCGTGAGGACATTGATGGCGAGCTAAAAAGGCAAGGTCTTAGGGCTCCGGTGGCGGCGTTCATGGAACGGCTCAAGGCAACGCAAGCGCTGTGATGGAGTGAATGCACGTTAGGCGTCAGTACGGGCTCGGCCAAGGCTTTATAGTTCTCTACGAAGCGCTCCGTGGCGGGTATGCGTTGGAGAGTCGCGAATATGGTAAGCGGCTTCCGGTAGAGTAGCTACGACGCAGCAATGAGCCAAACCGCGAGATCATCTCCCGGTCGAGGTCACCGAGCCTAAAGGGCTGCATCGGTGATGACCAAAAGCGTTGGAGTCCGCGCACGCGTGGCGAAGGCGCAGCGGGAGGCTCCGGCTGACCATGTTGTTCCGCTGGTGTTCAAGGTCAAAGCCGAAGCGCTCCTTAGTGACTATGTAGTTGGAGTCGCGGCTAGGCTACAATGGTGCTCGGCGATGGCGGCGTCCTGCAGATCCTAGCGAGGCCATTTGGAGTCAGCGGCGGCGAAGAGCAGCAGCGACACTTGCGGCTGTGATGGTTATGCGCCACGCACCTTGCGTGAGTAGGGCTTTCGAGGTGGCCTCGGAGCTCCTAGAGGCACAAAGATGTATTGCTTTGTGCATCTTTAGCGTTGGCGAGGCCGGTCGAAGTCAGGTCACCTCTACCCTACGAATCCCTTTGGAATGGGACCTCTTTGTGGCGGGGGCTTGGCGGCGGTGTCTTTCATGTTGTGGCCCGTACGGCGTCGGCGTCGGCATTCCTCGGTAAAGTGGCACGAAGTGTCATTGCATTCGCGTCGCGTAAGCGTGTGCATGCGTGTGTAGCGTGTGCATGCGTGCATAGTGTCGTGTAGTGTCGAAAGGAATGTTGTGGCTCCTCTATAAGCGGCCCGTAAACGATGCGGGGAAGAAATGGGGCAAGGCTCACCATGGGCTCCACGGGTAGCATCATTGCCGAGGCTAGTGGTGTTGTGGCGAGCAGGACTTCACGGCGAGTCTGGTGTAACACTCTAAAATTTTGTTTTAGTTTAAAATCACTAAAAAAATAAATTTTAAAATTTTGCATAGGAGTTAACCTAGTATTGAACATAAATAATTTTGCTAAAATAAAAATAACCTAGAAAACTAGAGAAATTGTGTGAACGTTAGTGAATGCTTGTTTGCTTGCTTGATGAACTAATGGGCACCCTTGCATTCAATTTTTCAAATTCAATTCATAGCATATACATATAGGAAATGGAAACAGAAAAAGAATTATTAAAATAGAAAAGGACGAATGGGCCTCACCCTCTCCTCTCCGACCCACAGCAGCAGCAGCCAGCCACTCTCTCCCTCCGCACGTCTGGTAGGCCAATTCTCCCACGAAGCCTAGCCTCTCTCTCCCAGCCCAGCCTCTCCATGGCTTGGCCCACCGCCCCCTCTCCCTTCTCTTTTGCCCGCTGATGACCGGGGCTGCCCATCAACTCCTTCTCCCTCCTCTCGCCGACACGCGTATGTGCCCCAACCTTATTTGGCGCATGTACACTGCTCCAAATTCTGGCGCACAGTTCTCTTCTTTATGTCTAAGGTGTCCCGTCCTTTCCTTTTTTTTTTTTTTTTTTTGTAGGAGGCCAGGGTTAATTAGCACACCCATTAATTAAGCTAAGGAGGTCGGGGTTAGATAAGAGGGAAGACATGGGAAGGTTGAGCATGTCACATGCTGGGGAGCGCAGGAGCCACATACTTTAGTTTTATTTTTTTTAAACTTGTATAAACTTTTAAAATATAAGAACTTTCTCGTTAAACATCTATTTTAAATTTTGTTTTGCACCATTAAATTCACTATGGCCGAGATCTATGAAAGTAGATGCATGTTGGATATGTTTGAAACAATTTTTCTTGATGATAAGTTTTACGTTTAGGACTACAAAGTTTCAAATGCTTCAAAGATAAAGTTTTCTAAATATGGAGCACGAAGTTTTGAAATTTAAAGTTACATTTTTGGATGTCCAAAGTTCATAGCATTTCATAGAAAGTTTGAAATGAGCTAGTATAAAGTTCTTGAATTTAGGTGTAGAGTGAGGATTTAGGAAGCGTTCTTTGAGATTAGGTTTCAGGGGCGTTTTTCGATATTAGGATTTTAGGGCGTTTCGGCGAGATTGGGGTTAGCGTTTCTTTGAGATTAGGGTTAGTTTTTTGAGATTAGGGTTTAGGAACGTTTGTTGAGATTAGGGTTCATGTCTTTTCTTGGGAAATTAAAGGTTCATGGCTTTTCTTTGAGATTAGGGTTGATGGATGCGAGATTAGGGTTCATGGCGTTGCTAGAGATTAGGAGTTTATGGTTTCTTTGAGATTACGGGTTCATGGCTTTTCTTGAGGATTAGGGTTCATGGCGTTCTTGAGATTAGGGATCATGGCGTTTCTGGCGATATTAGGGTTGGCTGGCATTCTTTGAGATTAGAGGTTAATGAGCGTTTG
>JADLZK010006060.1:0-70310 GCA_015847255.1 Hyparrhenia diplandra
AAAATTGTTTTTTTCTAAATACTAAGGTATGTTTGTTTCTGACGCTTAACCACGCCGCTTAAAACCGCGGCGGGCGAACAAACGGTCATCCGCGTTTGTTGTGGTGGCGATAAATGAAACACGAAAGGTCGGGTGGAGTGTGGTGCGCTTAAACTATATGCAACCAAAATACCGCGAGACATTGCTGCTTTTGGCGTGATGATTCATGGCGCCTATAGGCGGAACCATATATACTTTTAAGATCTCTTACATATTAAGCAAGAACAATATATCTCTGCTTGCTTAAAATATGAAATCTCGAGTGAGACAATGACCAATGCTAAAGGAAAGAGTATCATCAATTGCAGCGATTTTCATCCTCACCAAAACCAACAAAACTAAGACACTACACATCCCTAGACCGATATGGTTATTTCGTTAATGTTCAAGCACCTCTCGTGATTTCTGCTGCCCTACCTTATTCCTCCTTGATGCTGCCGTAATAATCCATCGACCCATCTCTAGGTTGATGTATTGGCGCAATTTTGCTCCATAGCCTTTTGAAATTAAACGCGTGCACGCAAAAACCCTCGTCAATGAAAACCACCGTCACCGCCCGCGCCGGCGCGCTCGATGGACGAACACGTGGCATGGTCGCCCACTCGCGCCAGTCACCAGACGACGACAGCCTTCTCCCTTCCGTCACCCACGGGCCACGACCCCACGACCCACAGAAGATTTGATTTTGAAATGCTAAAATTGTGGAACGAACCTCGAGACAGACGAGGGGCCCCACATCGCAGTGTCCAGCGGAGCATTAAGGTTGCAAGCGGTTTCCTCACGAAACCAGCCAGCAACCCAACCCGGGGCAGCAAGGACAGCAGCAGTCAGCAGACGACAGTGCATCTGCGCCGCGAACCGCCGCTCCAGTCCAATCAATGGATGAACACTTCCCATGATCTCTGTCGCCCACAACCACCTCCTCCTCCTCTTCCGCCGCCGCCGCCGCCGCCGCCGCGGCAATGGCGACTCCCTCCCTCCTCCTCTCTCCGTCCTGGTCCTCCCTCGCCGCATCGGCGGGGGCCGCCACCGTGAGCGACGACGTGCTGGCGCTGGTCGTCCTCAAGTCGGGCCTACTTCCGACCCGGCGGGCCGCCTCGCGCCCTGGTCCGAGGACGCCGACCGCGCTCTGCGCCTGGCCGGGGGTCTCCCAGACCCGCGCACGGGCCGCGTCGCCGCGCTCGACCTCCCTGCCGCGTCGCTCGCGGAGCCCGCCTCCCGCGGGCCGCACTGCTCCGCCTCGACGCGCTCGTCTCGCTCGCGCTCCCCGGGAACCGCCTCTCGGGACCGCTCCCCGACGCGCTGCCCCTCGCCTCCGCGCCCTCGACCTCTCCGGCAACGCGATCTCGGGTGGCATCCCGGCCTCGCTCGCGTCCTGCGACGTGCCGTGTCGCTCAACCTCCCGCAACCGGCTCACTGGCGGTCCCCGATGGCATCTGGTCGCTGCCGTCGCTCAGGTCGGTGGACCTCTCCGGGAACCTGCTCTCCGAGCGTGCCCGGTGGGTTCCCCGCGGAGCAGCTCGCTGCGTTTGTTGGACCTGAGCCGCAACCTCCTCGAAGGGGAGATACCGGCGGACGTAGGGGAGGCCGGGCTGCTCAAGTCCCTTGACCTCGGGCACAACTCGTTCACAGGCGGGCTGCCTGAGTGCTGCGCGGGCTGTCCGGGCTGGGATTTTCTCGGCGCTGGTGGCAATGGCTCATCAGGGGAGCTCCAGGCGTGGATTGGGGGAAATGGCGGCGCTGGAGAGGCTGGATTTGTCTGGCAACCACTTCGTCGGCACCATCCCGGACGCCATTTCTGGCTGCAAGAGCCTGGTCGAGGTCGACCTCAGCCGGAACGCTCACTGGGGAGCTCCCATGGTGGGTGCTTGGGCTACCTCTGCAGCGTGTCTCCGTCGCTGGAAATGCACTGTCAGGGTGGGTCAAGGTTCCTGGTGATGCTGCTGCGACCCTGGAAGCATTGGACCTTTTCAGCCAATGCTTTCACCAGTGCGATCCCGCCTCAGATTACCACCCCTTGCGAGATTGCAGTACCTGAACTTGTCCTCGAATTCCATGTGGGGGCAGCTTCCTGCAAGCATTGGGCTGATGCTGGTGCTTGAGGTGTTGGATGTGAGTGCTAACAAGTTGGACGGGTTGTACCACCGGAGATTGAGGTGCGGTGGCGCTCCGACAGCTGTTGATGAGGGAGGAATTCATTTACTGGAGGCATTCCTGTGCAGATCGGCACATGCAAATCCTTGATTGCTTTGTAAATTGATCCTTTTCGCTGGCATTACCCACTTCCTAGTGCATGTGCTTGCATGTTTAGTGGTTGACTAGATGACACATGACTACTACTAGTTTCATTTGTTTTTTCTTGTGTTATAGTTCTCTGCTTCCTAGGTTGGAGGTGTCACTAAGAAAGCGATAGGTACAATATGTCTTATTTGCTGTTTGGAAGCACTAAACCGAAAACGTGGGTGACATCTTTGTCTTGCTGCTTTGCTCTTATCCCCTACTGTCAGGTTCTATGTTTCTCTTTGATACACTAAAAAACGAGTCAATTTTTCTGCACGAATTCTGTTGCGGATTAAAAAGAAAAATTGGCAACAAACAAGGAAAGCACTTATTGATTACTAGAATACTAGGCACTAATTCAGGTGATGAGTTATATAATTCTCTTCTTTTCTTTGCAGGGGATCTATCACACTAAACTTGGCATTCCCTATAGCCATTGGTAACCTTGCTAGTCTTCAAGTTGATCTCTCTGATAACTTGCTGAGCGGCACCTTTGTCGATGGAGCTCTCTCTAAACTTGGCAGCCTCGTTTCTTCAATGTCTCTGATTCACTGTCAGAACCTCCCAATAGTGGCTTCTTTGACAGCATCCCTTATTCTTTCATCTCCGACAATGCTGGCCTTTGCAGTTCAAAGAAGGACAGTTCCTGCAATGGTGTCATGCCAAAGCCAATTGTTTTTTCAATCCTAACTCCTGCCTGACCCCTGGTCAGATGTTGCCCTAGTTCCCCAAAACCGACACCAGAAGAAGATGATATTGAGCATCTCCACTCATCGCCATTGTGGGTGGAGCAGTTATTCTTATTGGTGTGGTCACTATAACAGTGCTCAACTGCGTGGCCCGTGTACAGTTTCCCCGCTCTGCACCTCCCACTGCTTTGTCAGATGATTATCATAGCCAATCTGCTGAATCTCCAGCAAATGATGCCAAGTTTGGGAAGCTCGTCATGTTTGACAGAGGCAGCTCGGATTTCAGTGCTGATGGGCATGCATTGCTGAATAAGGATTGTGAACTTGGGCGTGGAGGCTTTGGTACTGTTTACAGGGCAGTGCTCAGATGGCCAGCCAGTGGCTATCAAGAAGCTGACAGTTTCAAGCATGGTCAAGTCAGAAGATGACTTCAAGCAGCACGTCGCTTCTAGGCAAGGTGCGGCACCATAACATTGTCACCCTCAAAGGCTTCTACTGGACTTCCTCACTGCAGCTCTTATATATATGAATTGTGCCTGCTGGGGAGCTTGCATCAGCACCTGCACGAGCTGTCTTATGAGAGCTCACTTTCATGGATGGAGAGGTTTGACATAATCATTGGTGTGGCGCGCGACTTGTGCATTTGCATCGCTACCGTATAATCCACTACAATCTGAAGTCCAGCAATGTCTTGCTAGGACACAAATGGTGAGCCAAGGGTTGGTGACTATGGTCTCGTGAGCCTGCTGCCGGTGCTGGATCAATATGTGCTCAGCAGCAAGATCCAGAGCGCACTGGGATACATGGCACCTGGAGTTGACTTGCAGAACGGTCAAGGTCACAGAGAAGTGTGACATATACAGCTTTGGAGTGTTGGTCCTGAGATTTTGACGGGAAGAAAGCCCGTGGAGTACTTGGAAGATGATGTCGTTGTCCTTTCTGATCTTGTCAGAGGCGCCCTTGATGATGACAGGCTGGAGGATTGCATGGATCCGCGACTATCAGGTGATGAATTCTCATGGAAGAGGCCACACTGATCATCAAGCTTGGGCTGGTTTGTGCATCTCAGGTGCCTCTCAACGACCGGACATGGCTGAGGTGGTAAGTATGCTTGAGATGGTGAGGAGTCCTCAGGGTACCCCAGAGGATGATCTGGTTTGAGCTCCGTTTACTAGATTATTTCCCCTTTTTCTTTTCTTCTTTTTTTCATTCGTTTTTTTTGGGTGGATACATGTTGAGGGAGAGGGTGAAAGTTCGTTCAGAAGGGTTAGATTTGACTAGTGAGTTTAGCTTGGTTGCAATATTTAGGGATGTAAAGCTGTTGCTTTCTTAAATTATTGGTCGGTACCTTTGCGCGTAAGAAAGTATGGTACTGGTACATCAGCTGAATTAATCCTGTTATCGGCTAGTTAGGCTAATCCTTGAACTATGTATGCATTCTAAGCTTTGGGAGACAATTTTGCCCATGCCCTGGCAATAATCTCATCCTGGTATATGATATGTTGTTGAGGCTCAGGTGTGTTTAGATGCCTGAAAAGTGGCACGGTAGCGGAACAGAAAAGACTGGTGAAGATTTTTCGTTTGCTTATAAGAATATTATCCTACAATGCAGAACTAGATTCAAAGTTAATCGTCTCACAATCTAATCTAAACGGGTGGTAAATAGTTTTTTATTTACCTACATTTTATATTTTATACGTAAGGCTTTTATTTAATCTTCGACGCGATGAAGAAAAGTTTTAAAAAACACCCTCATTACACATGCGACCTGTGCCGACTGCCAAGTACTCGACCAGGTCCAGTTGGTTGTCTGGTCAAAAACACGTCGGTGACGTTTTAACCGAGTTTGCCTTTGGCCCAGCGTGGGTCCTAGGTGGAAGTGGATGTCCGATGGATACTCTCTAGCTCAAAAATGAATAGGAAGAGATGGTCCTCCCACCAAAATTTGAATTTTTGCGTCATTTGTCAAAATCTATGGATGTCCAAATTAGTCTAGCCCTTCCACCTATGAGCGTGGAGTGCTGCCGTATGCAGTATGCTTCAATGTCCCTCAAGGGGAGGCATCGACGTCAGGTGAAGGTGAACAGCAAGTAGAGAAACTATCAGGACCGTCGTGGAGGAAGAACGATCCAATCTCAGCTTAGAAAAACGCTACGGGGAACATCACGTGAACTCGTGAAGTGAAAAACTGGCACTCGGTGAAGCGTAGGTGCGTGGTATTAAACTGAGAAAGACCTCTGTAACAGTAGACAATAATATGCTGGTTCTTCTGTAGTAATGCAAGCACGGCAAAAAAGAAAAAACTGAGGAAGACCTTGTTATACAATGCACATTTCAGTGAAACCCTCCAGGATGTTTTCTCAGAATGCATGAGTCCAATCCTCAAGTTTGACCACAAGGATAAATCCACAACTGAACTTGGCCACACAGCAATAACGTTGCCGTGGCTCCAACGCTGCATATCAAAAGACAAAAAGTATCAGTATCACTACCGGTAATATTGACTGACCTGACTAGAGAGTTGGCCTTTTGTTATATTTGTTGGGTTCAATCATTTTAGAGAAACGTAGTGTTTGGTGCTTGTCTCATGTATGATGAGGTATTTTGAATCTTTTGTGTGGCTATTTGAGACCTTCTTGAGAGCCAATAAATGGCAAGCAACCCAAAATAATATATACTGATCAAGATTATGTAATGGGAAAAGCAATTAAGCGATCTTTTTTAGAATCATGGCATGGTCTGTGTACTTTTCACATTATGGGGATGCCGCTCAAGCATATACTTGACTAGCTAATGAAGAATCGATGCCTTCCAAACAAGAAGTAGAAGACAACAATAAAGAACCAAATATTCTCTCGACATTGCATGTATGTACGAGTATGAAGATGAAGAACATTTGGAAGCAAGATTTAACAAAGATGAGGTCTAAAGGAAAACAAGCAAACTTGGTTGGATAGTATATTAAGGAAAGAGAAAAAATGGGCTGAAACTCCAGCCATTGGGCCTATGGGTGTGTTTGGTAGGTCGCCTGAGCCCGGCCAGCCACACACGGGCCATAAATCGTTGTTTGGTTGCATTTTTGTGGGGCCGGTAGCCTAACATTTGGGTACCCGTGGACTGGGATTGTGGAAACAAACCAAAATGAGATCAATCGGCGGCGAAAATCAACCGAAATCATACCGTCGGGGCACAAAAACCCCCCTTTTTCAATTCCAAGTAAACCCTAGGTACATTGAAGAATGAGTAGAGCGATTTCAAGAGAGTACCGCGAGGGGGGTGGAGACCGTTGTCGCCGGGTTGTGGAGTGCCCGCTTCGTCCGTGTCGCCATCGCCGCGGGTATGGCTTCCCTCCATCGACAAGGACGCAACGCTGAGGCGGAATCGAAGACATGCGAGGGGGCATCCGTGGGCGCCGTTGCAGCAAGCCGATGACCGAGGTGGGTCGCTATGGCCTCCGCCACGGCGGATGGTCGCCATGGTGGAGAGGAGCGAGCGGCGCCGGCTGCCGCACTCGAGGGAGGGAGAGGAAGATGAAAGGCCGGTTCGGCCGCTGTGAGAATGGGTAGGTGAGCGATGTATCCCCGAGTCGGCTTTTATTCACACGGAGAAAACGGCGCGTAAGATGACCGACGGGGATTTCGGGTGATTGACTTAGGTGGCCGGGTTCAACTAAACACCCACCATGGGCTTCAGGTGTGCAGGCTAGCCCGCTATGCAACCAACCAAACAAATGCCGAGACGGGCGGATCTGAAAAAGCGTAACCAAACACCGGCCCTGGCTGCATCGGGCCAGCATAAAACTGGCCTGGCTAGGATTTGGGGCTAGGCGTCATTAGCACAAAGTTACCAAACACACCCTATATGGCCCATTGCAGGCGTGATTTATTTTCTGTCTCATGGAGATGGAGTCACTGTTGGATGCAAACTGAATGGTGTGGATGAGTGACCGGAGAGGGGAAGTTGTTTCGTACAACTTTAGGGGACCTGGTTCGGGCACCATGGAATGCTTTTTGTCCCCATTGGCTACACCTTTGGTTCAGGCATGTTCAACATGGATGATATCAGAGGAGGCAGCCCTATGGTGCCGGTGTCTTTGCTGGCGATGGCAGCAGACAACCCAGTGAGACAGAACTCGCGCTTGCTGAGCACCAGGGCAAGTACATGGCCTCAATAGTGAAGAAGCTAGCTCAGCATGCTTGAGCCAGCCACCTCTGTGCAGTAAAAGTCACACGGTCACATTCCTCCAGCCCTTGGCTTCTATTGTTTCTGGATACATCCGGCCCGTCATATATGTGCACAGCTTGCCCTATTGTTTTTGTCAAAGTGGCCACCCCCTAAATTAAGGTTCCTTTGTACATTGTTCACATAATATATTGTCCCCATTTGAATGATAAGTGTCCCACAAAGTGTTCTTAATAAACATCATATGTCATATTGGTTTTGGAAAATTTGGTGTTTGTTTTGTTGCGCAGAATAAAAGAAACGTTGTTGTTATGTTTCTTTTACTGTTTGCTTCAATATACCATTTTTTCCCCATGTGGTCCTTTGATTAAAGGATTAGCCATCTTGAATCCTATAGTATTACTATGAGATGGTTCTTCCACCAATTTAGAGGAAATTCTGGGATGAAATCCAACCTCTTGGAAACTCTTTTTACATCTTTCACTTAAACTCCTGGTGTTTCTCGTTTGTTGCATCCAACAATCCATTAGTACTTCCTCATGCTCTCAATTCCTTCAGGATAATGCAATTTGAATCATGTATTTTGCATCTATACTTTTACTTACAACCTATACACCACTTTTTCCACCACAGCAAGCCACGCTCATCACAATAGCTCCTCCTGCCTCCCGACCCATGCGATCCCACATCGACGCTCACCAAAACACCCGTATGACAACCTCCGAAACTTCTCCTCTACACATGAACCCAGCAGCCCCATCCGCATCCCTCCTCGAGACCTCCCGAACCGCTCGCTCGCGCCACCACCAAGGCCGTCCGCTTGCTCCGCCCGGCGGCGGTGCCTCAGCCGACGCCTCCACGCCACCGCCGCCGCCCCTCCTCGCTTGCTTCATCTCCGCTCACCCCGCCCCGTGCTCGCTGGGAGGGGCCCTGAATTCTCCACCGCCTTTTTCCGATCATTAACGCCGCTTCCATCCTCCGCCCACAGAGCCAAGGCTTTTCTGGCCGCTGTTGCCGCTGCGAGAGCCGGCGCCAGCCGACGCCCTCCACGCCATCGCCGCTTCTTCGGATGAGCTTATTCTGCCTACCACCTTTTCTCCCCGTCTCATGGGGCTACGACGCTAGCCTGCAGCAATTGGTGGGATCCGCGACAGCATGGGCCTTGTGTCATCAACTGTCAGGTTGTATGGCTGGGACTACAGGAGGTTGGGCACCTATAGCATTGGCGTAACATCAGGAAGAAGATAAGGCTACGAGAACAATGATTTGGTGAGAAAAAAAGTTTCTTTAATTCTGCTGCCAATTAAAAAAAATGATTGGTGAGCATGACTATATGGAGGGAATGGATTGCAGTGAACTTGACTTTTCAGCAAACTATAAGGACATAGCACCGAATGATGATGTAGGCGAAATTTCCGCCGGCCTAACTGCTCTAAAAAATGCATTCAAGACATCAAATGATTCTGATGGCAAGACATCCCCAGAGTTGAAGAAAGCCATGGCCACGTGGGTAGTCTATTTTGGTGAGTCACCAAAATTCCATAGGGTGTTTTTAGCATGTTGCAAAGCCATTATTGTGCAGAAGTATAACACACTGAACCAAATTGATGGTCAGAGAATGGGGTTATTTTTGCAAAATTGCAATGGGGTGGCTGTTAAAGGTCTTTGGCACGCCTTCCTGTTCCTCCAGTTGATCAGAAGCATTCATCATTATGAAAAAGTAACACATTGGACCTAAGTTGTTTTTTGAATCACAATAAAATACTCAACGCCCACTCTAGTTCTAGTGGGGTAGGTCGTAGGCCGAGGGAAAACACAAAGAATAGTACATGGGTTGATCTTAAATTCATAATAGACTAAAATTGCGCGTAAATCAAGCCCGTTATCAACTCAGTTTCGTCATTAGTGCATTACGAGCTCCATGCCACACCTTTTTTCGTACACCAACCAAATAATTCAAACGAACACAACGAGAACCGAACTGACAAGAGGGGCTGCTTGTATTAATTCTCCATCTCTCCTTTACAACCCATTAATTATTTATACTTTCTCATAGACATTTACATGACCTTCTTACCCTCCTACCTACTCAACATCTTGGAATATCACCTTCCAAGGCATGGGCTCCAAGGTCTTTTTAGACTTCGGGCTTCAGCTCCTCCTTGTGGGCTCCACTCCTCAGTTAGGCCCACAATCGTCGCCGGCGGCCTCCTGCACACTGATCAACCAAGTGAAACTTCCTCCTACCGAAATCAACTTCACACACACCGATCCGCCCATCGCCAATCGAAGTCATCCATCGTAAACGTAGATACTTTTGTCCGTGCAAAGGCATGTTCGTCTCCTTATATTTGAGAAACTGAAGTGAATCGATTTGGAACCAGGCGGAGCCCAACCACACTGAAGGTATCCTTGGTGTATTTTTGCCCATTCGCTGAGCCTCCATGTACTGTAAGAGAATGTTCCTTCGCATACGCGAAGGCACCTTCACTTAATCGAAGTGGGCTATGTTTTTTTTGCCAGCAGGCAAACCTTTGCGCATGCGAAGGTATTTTCGCCCATGTTGTTGTCGAGGGCCGGGGGTTTGCAATATATTAGCTCCCAACACATCACAAATGCAAAATATAGTCAAGTACATACCCATCTAGTGCATGATAAAATAATACACGTAACTCCATGCAGTCATGACCAGTAAATGTAAGGCAGATGGTCATCTTCACATATACACAAGTCTCCTCAAACTTAATATGTCGACTGACACATTCATAGTGACTAGAACCAACGGAGCAGAAGCGTGGTATATCATCACCAAAGACCCTTTGCAACCTTAAATTGCAACTAGGAGTCGTATTTTTCCTCGGTTACGATTCCAAATACCATCGCCCTGACGAAGAGAAAGAGAGGCCGTTTTTTTTTTTTGGCCAGGAAAAGAAACAAAACAGTTATTCATCTTGGAATCCATGCTAAAAAATACTGTTTGAGATGAATCGTCGCGCCCCTGTTATGACCCTTGGTAGTGAGGGTATAAAAACCTCTTTTGGCCTAGGTCGTCATTTACCCGTCTTTTTTTTTTTTAATCCTTTTTTGTGAAAGATTCTCACAAAAAACACCTTTTTTGTGCATAATATGGACCCTTTCGTCAGGTGGCCTTTATAACGCTCGGCGCCACCACTTATGGCGCCAAGGTTTGGCGTGAGAACCAATTTTAAACGGCGTGACATCGAAAAATTTACATTTTCCCCCTCGGCGCCATGATCCACGGCCGGGGGGGAAACGCAAAAATTGCATTTTTTTTTTTTCTTCTCCTTTGGCGCGTTGCATCCAATAAGCAGAAAGTTTCCGAACACTCTATTTGAAAGCTGCTGTAGTTCATCCGGTTAGAGCGCGCGGGTCTGCTCTGGGAGACGACCTCGGTTCAAAACCCAGCCCAGCCAACTTATTTCTCTTGTTTCCCCTTTTTATTGTTCCCTTTTTTTGTTTTCAACAAGCAATGTAAAAAAAAGATGAACAGTCATACTTTTATATATTACCTAAATTATATGACCATTCGTCTTTTCTTTTTAATAAACAATAAGCAATGTAAAAAACAATTGTGCAATTACAATAATTTTTTGAATTATATTACCCCTACGGTATTGAGGTGCTTTAGAAATTTTATTAAATTTAAAGGAAATTGATTTAGAATGAGATGTAACATACGTATGCTTGTACTCCACATTTTCTATATACTTAAAAAAAGTTGTCAAAAAAAAAAGAAAATAAAATTTTACAGTTAATAGTGTACAAAGCAATATTTATTTAATTGCTAATAAAGTAGCGACAAGTGTTGCATTGCTTGTTAAAAAACCAAAAAACAAAGGAAAGAAAAACTAAAAACAAAGGGCGAGAGGTGGCAAGACTGGGGTTTGAACCCAGGTCTCCTGACAACATCCGCGCGTGCATACCAAAGTGAACCGCAGCGCTGTTTCGATAGAGTGCTCGGAAATGTTCTATTTGTTGCATGAAACACGCCAAAAGAGAAGGAAAAATGCAATTTTTTCATTTCCCCCGGCGCCCGTGGATCATGGCGCCGAGGGGGTAAATGTAAAATTTCTGATGCCACGCCCGTTTAAAAAGTTGGTTCCCACGCCGTGAACCTCGGCGCCATAGGTGGTGGCGGAGACGTTATAGATTTTGGCCGGCCGAAAAAGGGTCCATATTGTGCATGGAAACAAAAAAGGGTGTTTTTGTGAGAAACTTTTAAAAAGGATCAAAAAGCAAAAAGACGGGTCATTTACCCCCGTGCCTTGAGTCGTCAGGTCTTTTCATTTTGGAGCCCGCTGCCTTCAAGACTTCGGATTTTCGCTTTCACGCTCTTTGTCAGGTTTTCTCCTTTTGGTAAGCGCAACTATCTTTGGTTTTTACTTTATTTCAGTTTCTTTTCTTTCTATTTTGTTTCCTTAGGTTTTAGTTTTGGGTTTGGTTTTTGATTTCTCTAGATGTGGGTGGCTCCTTTGACCGGGAACTGAGCATAGTGAGCACTCCTGGTTGGGAGGCCACCAGTCATGGGTTCAGTCCCCTGACGACGATGATTTCCCACAAAAATCCCTCGGCCGGTCTCCGTGTGCCAAAGCATGGTGTGAAGCCGAGCCATCTCACGGAATGTGGGCTCCCATGTCGGGCGGGGACCGGGGTTCGGGGGTTTTTTCAGGATCTGGTGAGAAGATCTTCTTCTTAATGAAATACGGGTGGGAACATCGTTCCCCCGCGCCCTGGAGTGGCTCCTTTGACCACCTCGAGTTTGACTTTATCTGATTCATCGAGTTCGGGAACAAAGGGAGCGATGAATGGGTCATAGAGTTCGTCTATCCGTTCTTCTAGCAGTGAGTTGATTACTTTCCTGGAAGGTGCCAAAAATGTACGCCTTGATGAAATGGTGTTGAGGCCCTCCCGCAAGGCTGTTGTCCAGGTCGAGATAGACAACCCAAACGGGATAGCGCGTCTGCATATTTTTTTATGGCTGCCAAGATGATGGGCCATCTTCTCCACAATAATGTATTCGCTCGTCACTACGAGAGCCAAGTCTTCAAGGGTTTTCGCAAGGGGATGGACAATCAACTATTTCGCAAGGAATATGGATCTTATAACTCCACTACCCTTGGTCGAATGGTAGGAAAAAAAATGCCGATTACAGAAGTTTCCAAACGAGACACGGTGGTAACATCCAAGCATATATTATTAAATAAATATTCTCCATGTCTCATCACCTGTGATTAGCCACTGAGAAAATACACAGAAAGACACACTTCAAAAAAAAAAGTACACAGAAAGACAACGATGGCTGTTCTCGACGTCAGCGGATGCAATGCAGAATGTCATCCTGGACCTCTATAACAGTAGACAATAATATGCTGGTTCTTCTGTAGTAATGCAAGCACGGGATCAGTTGTTGGATCCAGTAGTTAGGTCTCTAATTTCAGGCCTCCCTTGATGCCTCTCGCCATCAAGACTATGACTTTTTATTTGGTTTTCCATCCTCTTAGTGAAACACCGGTGAATGACCCAACAAGCACGGCAAAAAGAAAAAACTGACCAAGACCTTGTCATACAATGCACACTAGTGAAACCCAAGTGAATATCCAAGATGTTTTCAGAATGCATGAGTCCAGTCCTCAGGTTTGACCACAACGATAAATCCACAGCTGAGCTTGGCCACACAGCAATAATCCACAGCTGAGCTTGGCCACACAGCAATAACGTTGCCGTGGCTCCAACGCTGCATATTAAAGACAAAAAATATCAGTATCACTATTCACTACCGGTAATATTGACTGACCTGACTAATAATAGTAACGGATGCAGCACCGTAGTACTAGTATATTACTATGTTCTAGTACAACTCAGTATTCACTACCTCCATCTCCCTGTTTTTGTGTCAGTCATGCCTTCTGCCTTCTTCCTTCTCGTGTACCTCCTCTGCTCCCTGCATGCTCCTGCTTGTTCTGCAACAACAGATTCCATTTCAGCCGGTGAAGCGCTCATTGGAGACGCCAAGCTTGTCTCCAGCAACGGCAGGTATGCGCTTGGCTTCTTCCAACCAGGCAGTAAATCCCATATTCGGCACACTCCCAAGCACTGGTACCTAGGAATATGGTTTGACAAGGTCTCGCAGTTAACTCCATTATGGGTAGCAAATAGGGAGAGCCCAGTAATGGGTTATCACAGAGTGACAAAGCTTGTTATCTTTGAGGATGGCAACCTTGCCATCTTCAACCAAGCCACCAAATCGGTGGTTTGGTCGACTCATGCTAATATAACGGCCAAGAACTCTACGGCCGTGCTCCTGGACAATGGAAACCTTGTCTTAAGGGACGCAACCAACTCCTCCAACATCTTATGGCAGAGCTTTGACTACCCTACAGATATCATGCTCCCTGGCGCAAAGTTTGGCATAGACAAGATCACCGGTCTGAACCGGCGTCTTGTTTCAAGAGGAGCATGGTTGACCCATCTCCTGGCCGCTATTGTCTGGAATTAGACCCTACTGGCGCTCCCAATTTGTCTTCAAACTATGTAACACGTCCATAGTGTATTGGTCAACTGGGGAATGGAACGGCCAATACTTCAACTCAATGCCTGAAATGTCAGGGCGCACTCTGTTTGACTTCAAGTTTATCAACAACGACAAAAGAGGAGTACTTCCAATGCATACTGCTAGAGAAGGACTTAATATCTATTAGTCTTTTGGACATATCTGGTCAGAACAAGCTGCTCATATGGCTTGAGGACAAGCAGGAATGGACAACAATTTATACCCAACCTAAAGATTTATGTGATGTATACGCTACTTGTGGACCATTCACTTTTTGCAACAGCAATGCACCTTCACTATGTGATTGCGTGAAGGGTTTCTCAGTAAGGTCACCTAAGGACTGGGAGCAAGAGGATCATACCGGTGGTTGCACAAGAAATACACCATTGGATTGCAGCACCAGGAACCATAGTGCAGCTAAAACGACAGATAAGTTCTACCCATTGCCTGATGCAACACTGCATACAAAGGTGACATTATTGGTTCTGTTGGGAGCACAGAACAATGCGAACAAGCATGCCTGAATAACTGCTCTTGTTCTGCATATGCCTATTCTAGTGGTGACAGATGCTCCCTATGGTATGATGACTTGTTAAACATAAGAAGCTATACCAATGGAACCAGCGATGATGGTGGAATTCTGTACCTTCGCATTGCTGCCAAAGATGCATATAATTGGAGAAATAGTAAGAGATCAAAAAGGAAAGATCATTGGAGCTATCATCGCTGCAAGTGTTGTAGTTCTGATTATGTTATCAGCTTTTTTCATGTGGATGACCTTGTGGGAACGATCTTTTAGCACATTGAATGAAGTTCCAGGTGGAAATGGAATTGTTGCTTTTTAGGTACATTGATCTTCAATATGCAACTAAAAATTTCTCTGAGAGAATAGGGAGTGGTGGTTTTGGATCTGTGTTCAAAGGGCTTTTAACTGACTCGACAGCTGTTGCAGTGAAGAGGCTTGACGGTGTCCGTCAAGGAGAGAAGCAATTTAGGGCTGAAGTGAGTTCCATAGGAATCATCCAACATATCAATTTGATCAAGCTAATTGGTTTCTGTTGTGAAAGGGATAGGAGGCTGCTTGTGTATGAGCACATGCCAAATTGCTCCCCTTGATGCACATATTTTTGATAGCCATACACCGGTCCTAAATTGGAGTACCCGTTACCAGATAGCTCTTGGAGTAGCAAAAGGGTTGGCGTATTTGCATGAGAGTTGCAGGGATTGCATCATACACTGTGATATTAAGCCTGAGAACATACTTCTTGATGCATCATTCATACCTAAAATAGCAGACTTTGGGATGGCAAAATTTTTAGGAAGGGAATTTAGCAAGGTTATAACTACTATGAGAGGAACTGCAGGGTATCTTGCACCTGAATGGATTAGCGGAGTGGCAGTTACATCAAAAGTGGATGTCTATAGCTATGGGATGGTGCTGATTGACATTATATCAGGAGGGAGAAACACATGTAAAGAAAATACTAGTGATGATGTCCATGCTGCATGTTTCCCGTTGGAGGTTGCAAGTAAACTCCTGAATGGAGATATTGGGAGTTTGTTGGATGTCCAGTTATCTGGTCATGCTAACTTGGATGAGGCTGAGAGAGTCTGCAAGGTGGCTTGCTGGTGTATCCAGGAAGATGAGTCAGATCGGCCAACCATGGGTGAAGTAGTACAAATTCTGGAGGGTTTGTTGGAAATTGATATACCACCAATGCCAAGATTTTTCAAGCTATCATAGGAAGGTCACACTAGATATGCTCATAGAGGCCTTTTCTGACTATTCTCTTTTCCCTATTCTTATCTGCACCTAATCCTTTATGAAGGCAAGGGTTACCTCATGTATGGTTAAAATAAGATTTTGTGCTGGATGAAAAGCTTTTAAGGCTTTATGTGATGTATTAATATGCAGAGCATGACTCGGCAAGCAAATAATTTAAGTACAAGCTCAGCGTTTACACTGTAATTGTTATGATGCAGATACTTCTCAGCTCGGACGAAGAGGACAAGGAGGTAAGAATTTCACAGGAGCATGGAGCTAGGCTAACATTCCAACATAGGCTAATGGAAATGAGACGCAGTGGCTAACATCTTTACTTCTTTAGACATCAGGGCTGAGATTCGTCTATAACAAGAACTGAACCATAAAAGAGACAAATCTGGCTATGGCACATGGCAGCATAGTTAAGTCAGAAGAAGTGCTCTGCATTTTTGTTTACCGGCTATCCGTGGCCTCAGTAGTCAGTCCACGACCAAACCCCGCTCCTCCGTCGTCTTCCGCTGCCTCCTCGTCTACACCCCTCGGGGTTCGCGTTGGATGGGAGCGCAGCCAGCTCCCGCCGGCACCAGCAATGTGCCAAACGTACCTCTGCTATGCCAGCACGGCGGCGCACCAAACCAGCAGACGCGCCGCCACCAATCGCACCGCAGGGGTAAACCTTTCCTTGGGCCTCCACAGTCACTTTGGGTCCAGCAGGCAGGGTTCGTCTTTTTTTTTGTGACAGCAGGCAGGGTTCGTCTTGCCGTCGTCTTTGTTCCGTTCGTCGATTAGCACAGGGGTTCGCGCATCTCTCGGTTCGTGTCGTTGGCTCTGGCCAAGAAATGTGGGCTGCGACAAATTGTAAACGGTTGGCCCACGGGCCGAAATAATGACTCCTTGATTTCTATTTGACAGTCCAAGCGTTGGCTGCGATTTTTTTTTTTTTTTGAAAAATATGGTACGGTGAGCGTCACACCTCAGCCATATCGGAAAGCCCGCACTGATTAGAAGAACATGCTAAAAACGATCTAACATGAGATTAGAACTTAAGTTAGTCTAGGGATTAGAACAATCATAATAGTCTAATAGATGAAAACATAACAGAAGCATATAAATCTTTAACATGATCAACTTTATCTAATCAAGAATGTATCATAATATCTCCACCATGGACTCATAAACAAATGTATTGATTATTTTCTAGCGGTCAAAAATAAATTCCGATTATATTGTACTGAGATTTGTGCCGTGAAAGATCGGGAGCCGTGTGTTTATCAACATCGTCAAATATAAACTTGTTCCTCACTGTCCAAATGTATAATAACTTATATGAAGAAAGATCCCTGTGTAGATGCCTCCGAAAGTCTTAAAAATTTGCTGAGATCTGATTCCTGAACGCTGCTGACTTGCTGTCAACAAGAATGCTAAAATCACTTTGCGGATCTAGCTAGGTGGAGTAAACAGGTGTTTTTTTTTTTTTTTTTATATAGCTATATAGCTACTCCATGTTTGATCCCATGGAGTTTAATCAATATTTTGACTTTTGAACTTCATGTTTGATCATCCGTCTTATTCAAAATATTTATGCAAATCATAAAATAAATTAATCAATATTCAAGTATCTTCATTGACAAAATAAGTAGGTAAAAAGATAAATTATATTTGTGTAAAAATTTAAATAAGGCGAAACATCAAAATAAGATGGCGGCGAACCAGGGGTGATAAACTCGGTGGCACGGAGGGAGTAGATCTGGTTTCATGTGTTTTCAGCGCGATGGATGCAGGAGTTGTCGAGCGCGTTGTCATGTACTATAAATTCATAATCTACGCTACAGCCACGTTGTTAGCCACTGCGTGGTGCGTGCGCCCATGTGCGTCAGTACTGTTGCGTCATCGTGGCTAGCGTCAGTAGCGTGACGTAATAGCTACTAGTAGACTAGTAATGCGCACTCCTGGTAGTATATAATCAATTTTCATTATTTTTTTCTTATAAAAGAATTAAAAAATTGTTAGAATCCCGTCCGTGTCTCATGCCGGTCGGTGATTTGTCCGTCTTGGAGGAATGGGAAAATTGTGGAAGGCTTACGCCTTGGGTTGCAGAGAGGAGAGATCGATCCATCGTTGGCGTTTGATGCTTGCTTTGGTTAGAGCAAGTTGATGCTTTGGCTATTATTCTAGTCATCACCAGGTGATCGACGTTATGATCAGGTGAAGCCGTGTGACCGATATGTTTAATTATAATCTGCTGTAAGTTTGCAGGGAATCGGCAGGCCGGGTGCATCTACGCAGCTCGATCACATGGTTTCACACCGTCACCTCATCTCTGTCCCAAACTAAACAACTATTCATCTTTCATTATGTCATGTTATTGACTTATAATCTCTCAATGTGTAAGTTGTTTGACTTTTTAATACCAAGTTTGATCATTCGTTTTATTCAAAAAATTATGTAAAATATCACTTCCTTTTTCGTGTGGCTTGCTTTTTATTATTCCAAGAATAACTCAAATTTGACTATGTTTTTTTTGAATAAGACAAGTGGTCAAATTTGAGTAAAAAAAAATCAAACAATTACAACTTTGGATGAAGTATCTTCTTGTGGGGACGCAGATATTCGGATCGAGTCAATCATCCCAACCCATCCGTAACAACGCATTAGAGAGGAAACACATTCGTCAAGCGGCGTGGTTTCCGCCATAGAGGCTGAAAAGCGATGAGGACATCCCGTCTCGGGCCGAAGACTCACGGGACGGAGACTCGAGGAACGAGCTCGAGCTCGTTCTTGAAAAAACCTCCGCCTCGAACGAGCTCCCTAGGGAGCGCGAAGGTGCGGCGAGCTCCACTTTGCGGCAGCGAGCCCTTCTCCGTCTCGAACGAGGCTCCCGGCGCTGACCCAAGAACGATCAAGAGAATCCGGCGCCACGATTCATGAGATCGCTGGTTCAGCTACGCGACCCGGCGCCGCAACCTACGATCATATCGGCCTGCGGGGCAAGATCTCGCCGGCATCGCGCGGCATGGGCCGTCAGGTCACGCCAGGTCCCGACAAACGCAAGGGACAACGCTACTGCGATAGGGATGACCTCGGCGGACGAGGTCAAGTTCCTTGGCGAGCTCTCCGGCCACACATTTTCCTGCGACCCCAAGTACGAGCATTTAAGGCACGGCGGCGCCCCCATGATCTCGCCCGCAGGCACCAGCGCGTGCCTGACGGGCGGTACGACGCGAGGAGTACGGCGGCGGCGGGACGAGCTCATTGTCTCCTTCTACACCGACCGACGAGCTCCGAGCTCGTCACCCGTACGTACTACGTATCGGGATACGGAGCCGCCCCTATTCTACTCTACGGCGACCAAGCGGCGTAGGATAGCGGACGGGAGTGCACGCCGGACAGCCCGGCGTGCCCGACATGGCAGTGGAATTCTTCTTTTCTACCCCTCCTACTTGTATTTCTTCCATCACATAGTCCTCAACCCGATGGCGCCCTGTGAGCTCCCCTTGGGACTATAAAAGGGAGGGCTCGGCTACCGGGTAGAGGCAAGCTCTCTTGCACACTCGAAACACACACACACCGCTCGATTCCGCTCATCACACAGAGACTTGGGAGCACACTTCCCTCTCTCGCCAGCTTGTATTCGCCTCGATACGAGCATTTTGAGCTCTGATAGTGCCACACACTGGACTAGGGTGCTCGGTTGCCCCGAACCAGTATAAACCTCCGTGTCATTGTTCTTGAGCTAGGCCATCGTTGCACACATTGTTAACACCAAAATTTGGTAAAGCCTGGATGACAGATGGGCCGACACATGATGGTTCGGTAAGGAGTCATTCGGCTAGCAAGAAGACGACAGCAACGCTATAGCATTCGAGCCCATCGTTGTTATTCGGCTAGGAGCCTGAGTCCAAGAAGGAGCTGAGCACAAGATGGTTCGGCAAGCATGGAGCGTCAAGGAAGATATCCAGGGATGAGGGCCCACGTCACGTGCGATTTCACAACTCCGAGAAGACTTGGAGGACAATGTATCTTAGTTAGATGTTTTCGTTATGATTATTCGTAATTAGTTAGGACTCGTCAAAGCCCAGGGTATAAATATAAGACCCCCGACAACTGTAAATCTATCTACCAAATCAATACAACAAACCCGGCTCCGTGCCTTGGCTCCGGCCACCCTTCGAGTCCAGTCGTGTCGTCGATCTACTGCGAGAGGATTCATCGACCCGTCAACCTCCGTAAGTACCGGCAATCTTGCACCATGTCTAGTATCGTCAGGCGGATTTAGATTATTGCAAGAAGTCTTGTTCACGCTTAGTATCGTCGGATGGATTTAAGCTATCGGGGCAAGAGGGTTCTTTTGTCGATCATGAGCCATCCGGTGGGCTAAGGTCTGGCTTAGAGCTAGTTATCGGCTTCATTAGATTTTGGCAAGATCTAATGAATTCATTAAGTTACCATGTGTTGCAATGCTTTTATTTATTATTTAATTATGTTTGCACACACTTTTTGCCCAATTTAGATTGAAAGGTCTCGGCTTTATCTTATCATAGATCTAGTTGCTTCTAGTGCTTTCATTGTTTATCTTGCTGTGCTACTAGATCTATCTGTTTATCATAGCCGAGATAGATCAATCTAAGTTGTTACATGTTGTGGGTTCGTATACGTTTAGATCTTGACAGGACTATATCATCCGGTGGATATAGATCTTTGGGTTACTCTAGAGCTAGTCATCCGGTGGACTAGAGATCAGTTTAATCTGATAGGTTTTTACGTAGGGGAGTTCCTTCTTCATGGACCCCGATTCGGCAAGCTTGCCGAACGCGGTTGCGCTTTCACGTGTAATAAGTATCAATAATGATATTTATGATTTACTTTCTTTTATTTATCATGTTGTCAATTAATTCGATCTATGCAATAGAGCTTTACGATAGCATACTATGATGATCGATTTTATTTGTTCAAACATGTCTTTTATGATCATTCGGCAACTGTTATTACATTATGTCTTTATATATATTTACCGAATGCATTCATTATTCATCGACAGATAACTTTCATAGCTATATGTCTTTACATCTGGCCTTAGAGCCATACATGCGGAACTGTCTTGGTCTCACCAGGCATGTTCCAGATCTCACGTTTACCTCCTTGTCAATTAACAGGTCAAATTGACTGGCACGCCTCAAGACACTCGGGCAGTCGAGTAAAGCCAGCTATTCCGGCTTGTCAGTGTGCGTGGCGCAAGGAGTAGAATTTTTGTGCCTACACACTTTTTGACACGCCCGGTGGGACAACTCAAGATCAAGACACGATGCCTGACAACGTCGACAAGGATAATGTCATCCAGCTCCAGATGAGTGACCTGCCAGCCGACCAAGAGGCCATGGTGAGAGATATGTGCGCAGCCTTCGCGCAAAAGTACATGTCATGCTTCTCCAAGCACAAGAGCGGCACAATCATCCAGAAGACAGATCTTCCAAAGATAGTGATGCCCGGTGATAAGGAATATGCTCAAACAGTTTCTGACACAGAAGAGGGGGCAGGAAAGGAAGATGAAGAACCAAGTCCTGAAGAAATCCGTCGGATGGAGGAGATTGTTGCAGCTGCCGTTGGGAGAGCAATGACTAATCACAACACAGCATTCTTCAACACTTTTCGTGATATCATGAAGGCTAGCTTTGGACCCGAGTTTGATCAACAATTTGAGGCTCGGCTTGGTGAGCTTTCAGGGCCAAGATACATACATACGCCTAAGCCACCACCAAAGAAAGGAGCTACAAATCAGGAATCTGGAGGAGAGAACAAAACACCAGAGAAACCAGAGGGATCCAGAGCCAAGACACATGGAGAAGCGGCGTTCGGTGCACCTGGGAATCCTCCAGCATACAACACTTATTCAATTGCTCCAATGGCCAGTGGGTTGCAGTGAAATCCCTTTGGCCCTAGATATACAGAGTTCACTGACTACTCCACAATTCATGCTATGCCAAATCCTGGGTATAGGCCAGCTGGACAGTCAGGACAATCTCATGGACCACAAAATTCAAATATGGATATACTCCTAGCGAGGATGGCCGATATGATGCAACACCAATTTGGGATTAAGCCCAAAAATCGGCCCTATGTGTATCAGTCACCATATCCTGATTGGTACAACAGAGTGGCGCTTCCTTCCAGATTGAAGCCTCCAACCGACTTGACCAAGTTCTCTGGACAAGATGACACCTCTACTACCGAACACATCAGTCGGTATCTGATTCAGTTGGGAGAGCTTGCCAATGATGAAGCATGGAGGATTCGCTTCTTCCCATCATCCCTTACAGGGCCGGCTTTCACATGGTTTGCCACGTTGCCGGCCAATTCTATTGGAACATGGTCTGAGCTGGAAGACAAATTCCATTCATACTTCTACAGTGGTTCCAATGAAAAAGAGCTCGTCGACTTGATGGGGTTGACACAGAAATATAATGAGACACCACAGGAGTTCTTGCGCAGGTTCAGGGAGACAAAGAATTCCTGCTACTCTTTGAGCTTGCCGGACCATCAGTTGTCGGCTGTGGCCATTCGGGGTATGCATCCAACCATCAGGGAAAAGCTAGCCGGCATGGAGTTTGATGACCTAGGACAACTCTCAAGGCGTCTGTCACTCATGGCCAGTCAGTTCCAAAGCATCAAGAAGGACACCCGTTTTCAGAAAGGGGGCAACGTGTCTTACCAGACATACAACCACTTCCTGGAAGAGGGAGAAGATGAAGATGATGGCCAGGAGGACATAGCAGCTGCCGAATTCACTTGGGGCAAGGAGCCTGTCCAGGTTAACCAGCGCTGGATGAAGACACTCAAGGGGGCATATGACTTCGACGTCTCCAAGTCGGAAAAGCTCTTTGAGTTCTTTGTCAAGGAAGGATGCATCAAGTTACCAGAGAATCATTCTATGAGACGTCCAGATTGGGTCAAGACTGGCAAATATTGTGGCTTCCATGATATGATCACTCATAACATCACTGACTGCCGAATCTTCAAACAACAGATTCAGAGGGCTATACAGCAGGGCCTCCTCAAGT
Organism: Hyparrhenia diplandra; assembly: GCA_015847255.1. Taxonomy (NCBI): domain Eukaryota; kingdom Viridiplantae; phylum Streptophyta; class Magnoliopsida; order Poales; family Poaceae; genus Hyparrhenia; species Hyparrhenia diplandra. Next base: position 22,582 of record JADLZK010006060.1, read on the forward strand.
TTAACAACAACATGAAGGTGGATAAGGAGCCCTTTCCTGCAGGCATGGTTGCTTTTGATACATGCATGGTTTCTGCCAGTGATCCTAAGGGCAAAAGCCCAATGAAAGTGCTGACTTCTGAAAGGGCAAAGCAAAGTGGATCAGTTGACCCTAGTTGGCAAGTGTCTAGTGTAGAGCTCCAGCAGCATCGCGTTCGGTTTTCAAATAGCCGAACAGAGAAGGGAGAAACCTCCAAACCAAGGGTGACATCTCGTATACTGCTGAACAAGTGGCAAAGACAGCAAGAGAAGCAATATCGTAGGGATCAGCAACTTGCAAGAGAGCAGCAGAGGTACGAGGAGGAGATGTATCACCGAGAACAGGAGGAGTACATGAAAGAGCAAGAGGAGTCTCATTGGGATTGTCCTTTCTTTAGGCATTGCTGGAACGAAGGCTTGAAGCTGCCTGCTAGGAATAATTGCCCTGAATGCAGTGAGCAATACCACGGGTACAGACAGGCACGAGTCAACCGCCGTCCCATCCAAGAAAGACTGGGGGCACGCTTCCCAGAGGATGATCGGCGCTTAAAAAATGAAGACAGCAAACCTCACGTCAGTAAAAGAATTGCAGATCAAGCATGGGCTGATGTGGAGGATTCTAATGATGATCTGGACTCTCCTCAGGAGTATGTGTGGCAAAAGGGACAGTGGTGCCCTCCTGGTCTAAGGAAGAGCCAGAAGAGAAGAGTCCAACGTCTCAGAAACAAGGAGCTTAAGGAAGCAACAGCCGAACGCAAACAGGTATGGCGCCCAAAGAAGAAAACTCAGGAAGCCCGCCATTCGGTAGAGGAGTATTCGGCAAGTGGGCGTTCGGCAGATGTTAGCATGGTCTTCTACATCCCTATAGAATTTGCAGCCCCTACAGAGCAAGCTACCAATGATCCAGAGGAACAAGATGCCTATTCAGATGAAGAGGCCTATTCTGATTTTGACAACAAAGAGATGATTGATCTCCTAGGACAGTTGGCTTTATCAAGACAAGCTGTGTTCGACAGGCCTAGGAAGCACGACCATCTAAAGCCTCTTTACTTGAAGGGATACGTTAATGGAAAACCTCTGACTCATATGTTCGTCGATGGGGGAGCTGCAATCAATATCATGCCATATACAACTTTCAGAAAGCTGGGGATGACCAAGGAGGATTTGCTCAAAACAGACATTGTGCTCAGGGACTTTGCTGGAAATCCTTCAGATACCCATGGAGCCGTTCACGTTGAGTTGATGATCGGCTCAAAGACTTTGATCACTACTTTCTTTGTGGTCGATAGTAAGGGGTCCTACAGCTTATTACTTGGAAGAGATTGGATCCATGCTAACTGTTGCGTTCCATCCACCATGCATCAAGTCCTCATCTAATGGAACGGTGATGACGTCGAGATAGTGCAAGCTGATGATTCGGTTAGCATTGCAGCTACTGAGCCATCGTTCTGGGAATATGAAGGTGTGGAATGCTTCTCAGGAAGAGAATGGGAAGAAGGTCCTGTCAGTACTCGTTACAAAGACCAACAGCCGATCGAGATTGTCGGCTCTCATAGTAATTTCTAAGGAATGATTTCGTGTCGGCTTTTAGAGGATCAATTATTGCAAAGTGTGATCGGCCGACACGTATGATTTAATGGTTTTGAGCAAAAGGATTTGTTCTATTCATAAGAAATAGCCGATGTGTAAATCATCGCCTTTAGCAGAAAAATACTCCACGAAAAATGGAGAACAGCCGGCATAAATATTGTTATGTCGCCTTTAGTGCAAAAATATAGAAAAACATTAATATAGAGACAGAGGGTCTTTATTCAAGAGTTCCAGAGACATGTCACAAAAGTATTGCCGAATACATTACAAAGGATTTCTACTTGGAATATATCACAAAAGATTCCTACTTGGTCCTAATCCTAAGTACTACTCGGCACCATCCTGGTCACAACTGCAGTTCTTCACTTCTTCTTCATGGCATCCTTGATCTTATCGACGATCTCTTGGATGTGTGGCGCCGGTGGGTTCACTGGCATGTCGAGTGCTCGCACCAGACTTGATTCTGCTTCACGAAGGCAGTTGTGGCGCTCGGACAGTTCTAAAGGAAATGAGAAACAATCAGTTCACCAAAGCAGCAACGTATGGACAGGTTAGGATTAAAACTTACCTCCAATGTGGACCTCCAGGGCCATACGGCGTTCACGCTCTGTAGCAGCATAAGGGGCTGTCACGTCCAGATCTGCCTGAAGCTCCCTACGGCGACGTTTCTCTTCACGCAATTGCTTGCGGAGAGTTTCTGCGTCCGCTGGAGAATCCTCATCAGAAGAATCTGATGGGATTGGGATTGGAATGCGTCTAGTGCCAAACAAGAAGTCTGGGTGCATTGGTGATCTAGAGGCAGAAGGGTTAGAGTGCATCAAGATAAGAGGAAACTAAAATCTGCAAGAATTCTATCTTACCCGAGCGAATGCGGAGCTGGGGGTGGAGGACCTTGGACTGTTGATTCCTCGGCAACTTCTTTGCCTTTGTCTGCCATTGGATTACTAGTGCTAGTGAAAAGTGCTTGATGGAAAGAGGAAGGAAATTGAAAGACAGAATTGCAGTTTCAATTTCAGTTGCGTCTGGACATATAAGGCCAGGTACTTGATGGAAAGGAAGATGATTGGCCGAGATACTTTAAATTATATATTTTTCAGAGATTGCTTATCAAGGAAGCCATCTTTACTCGTTCCATCTCCCCTCGGACTGACATTTTTGCCCCTGGTTGGTTTATTGGGAGAAGAGAAAGGCAGAGCACATTTAATGATACAGTGAACAGTGTCCGCGAGTTTTCTGGAAACCGAGTTTCTTATATTATTTGAGGATTTGATTGATAATGACGTCAGGCAAGATTCGGTTGCTTTGTTCAACAAGGATTTCATCCATATTTACAAGAACAGAGGGCCAATATACAAGGGCAATCAATGTGAATAAAGAATTTCATTGATCATTCAAACTGGTAAAAACAGGGTCATGGAATCTGGTTCCTCTCTGTTTCGAGCATATTTTGTTATCATCAATGCCACTACCTCTTGTTAATGCTTATTGTATTTGAGATTTTCTTAAAAAAGACAAGGGAGATTGACAGCAGTTTTCATAAGATTTATTCGGTTAAAGGTTTGTTCGGTAGTAACATTCGGCACGGTGATGATTCGGCATCAAGATTATTTGATTTAATTCAAAAGGACACAAAGATCACAGATGCGAAAGAAGAAAAAACTGATTCTTTATTGACAGAGGAAGGGAATACAAGTCCATTACATAGTGACTAATTTTTTCCCTAATCTACAACAATGTTGTAGATGGTCTTCAGAAGCCTATAGGCTTGCTGAATCCTCTGGATATGGTCAGGACTTGGAGGGTCATCCCTTTCGAGCTCCCTGATTAGCCCACCAGTAGCAAATTTCAGGCGGTGGAGCTTCGTTGCTAGGCCTGAGACATAACAGGGTTTGAGTGAGGGAATTGTGCTCAGAAAAACAGGAAAGGAATGCTCGGGTATGATAAAACTTACTGTTGCTATGGTGCATCGGGCTTCATTTCTCTGTCCAGGCGAGCCATGGCCTCCTCCGCATCTGGAGAGGCTGCTTGTGCCGCCGCCAGCTGACGACGGAGTTCAGCATTCTCATCATTGCTGAGAAATTCAAATGAAGAAAATCAGGATTAGTAAGTGCAAAATGAGATCGGATTGAGATGTACGAGACGCACTTACCTTGGCGCAGGCCTCTTCGGAGGACGTGGATCTGCCGAATCGGCTGGACGCTTGCTCGAGCCCGCCATCTGGTGCTAATAGATCTTGAGAAAAATGGAGAAAAGATTGGAAGATGAGGATGAGATCTGGATGACTGCTACTAGCTAAGGGGTTCGCCTGTATTTATACAAAAGAGAAACCTAAGAGGTGCAATCTGAAAAGACTATTCGGTGCTTATCTTGAGAAGCGGAAGCGACCTGGCTTGCCGATTCACATTGGTGGAGATTTCGGCGGCACGAGTTCCAAGAAGAAATTGAAGGGTTACACAGTGCCACGGGAAGCTTCTAGAAAATGGGCCTCAGTAAGTTTTAGCCCAGTTAAAAGCTTGGCCCAAGTCTTAGCAAGATTGTGGTCAATTCCGAAGCAAAAGGATATCTTTTACTTTGAAATTGAGGGGGCATATGTTAACACCAAAATTTGGTAAAGCCTGGATGACAGATGGGCCGACACATGATGGTTCGGTAAGGAGTCATTCGGCTAGCAAGAAGACGACAGCAACGCTATAGCATTCGGGAAGCCGCTGTTATTCGGCTAGGAGCCTGAGTCCAAGAAGGAGCTGAGCACAAGATGGTTCGGCAAGCATGGAGCGTCAAGAAAGATATCCAGGGATGAGGGCCCACGTCACGTGCGATTTCACAACTCCGAGAAGACTTGGAGGACAATGTATCTTAGTTAGATGTTTTCGTTATGATTATTCGTAATTAGTTAGGACTCGTCAAAGCCCAGGGTATAAATATAAGACCCCCGACAAGCGTAAATCTATCTACCAAATCAATACAACAAACCCGGCTCCGTGCCTTGGCTCGGCCACCCTTCGAGTCCAGTCGTGTCGTCGATCATCTGCTGCGAGAGGATTCATCGACCTGTCGACCTCCGTAAGTACCGGCAATCTTGCACCATGTCTAGTATCGTCAGGCGGATTTAGATTATTGCAAGAAGTCTTGTTCACGCTTAGTATCGTCAGGCGGATTTAAGCTATCAGGGGCAAGAGGGTTCTTTTGTCGATCATGAGCCATCCGGTGGGCTAAGGTCTGGCTTAGAGCTAGTTATCGGCTTCATTAGATTTTGGCAAGATCTAATGAATTCATTAAGTTACCATGTGTTGCAATGCTTTTATTTATTATTTAATTATGTTTGCACACACTTTTTGCCTAATTTAGATTGAAAGGTCTCGGCTTTATCTTATCATAGATCTAGTTGCTTCTAGTGCTTTCATTGTTTATCTTACTGTGCTACTAGATCTATCTGTTTATCATAGCCGAGATAGATCAATCTAAGTTGTTACATGTTGTGGGTTCGTATACGTTTAGATCTTGACAGGACTATATCATCCGGTGGATATAGATCTTTGGGTTACTCTAGAGCTAGTCATCCGGTGGACTAGAGATCAGTTTAATCTGACAGGTTTTTACGTAGGGGAGTTCCTTCTTCATGGACCCCGATTCGGCAAGCTTGCCGAACGCGGTTGCGCTTTCACGTGTAATAAGTATCAATAATGATATTTATGATTTACTTTCTTTTATTTATCATGTTGTCAATTAATTCGATCTATGCAATAGAGCTTTACGATAGCATACTATGATGATCGATTTTATTTGTTCAAACATGTCTTGTATGATCATTCGGCAACTGTTATTACATTATGTCTTTATATATATTTACCGAATGCATTCATTATTCATCGACAGATAGCTTTCATAGCTATATGTCTTTACATCTGGCCTTAGAGCCATACATGCGGAACTGTCTTGGTCTCACCAGGCATGTTCCAGATCTCACGTTTACCTCCTTGTCAATTAACAGGTCAAATTGACTGGCACGCCTCAAGACACTCGGGCAGTCGAGTAAAGCCAGCTATTCCGGCTTGTCAGTGTGCGCGGCGCAAGGAGTAGAATTTTTGTGCCTACACACATTAGCCAGTCGGTTACTGTGACCGTGGTATACGACCACGACAGTTGGCGCGCCAGGTAGGGGCAGCGCTAGTGTGACGTTCACCACTTCGATGGCTCCCTTCACCACCGTTCCGGCGTCCGGCGCACCGATGCGCTTCGGGACCCTGGACTTCGCCGGCACCAGCTCCGAGGGCTCCCTCGTCGGAGCCACCTTCCCTCGGATGGTGCAGGACGAGATGACGCCCCGCCTCGTCCGCGACGCTGCCGACGCCGTGCTGGTGCGCTCCGGCCGGGATCCGACTTCCGGTCCGCTAAGCCCCATACGAGCGGCGGCCGACCACTTCTTCGTCGCCATCGCGGAGCTGCTTCCGCACATCCTCAGCCCTGAGCCGACTCAGGAGCTTTTCCGCGACGTCACCTTCTCCACCGCCAACGTCGTCCTGCAGTACGCCGGACAGGAGCCGCTCTCCCCCGACGAGTTCCTCGCGGCCTACGACGAGATGTACCCGCAGGGACAGCTCTTCCTGCCCGGGAGGCGCGGCACCGAGCTTGGAGCGACCGGTCTCGAGACCGCGCTGGGCAGCTTGAGCCTCGCAGGGGTCGACCCCACACGCGAGTGCTACATGTGCCAGACGCCGGATGGCGCTGTGCGCAGCTACCACAGCGAGGACGAGTCCTCCCAGCACACCCCGGCACACTCGGGGTCGAGACTCGACGGCTCGCTCAACGGCGCCCCTCCCAAGCGGGTGCACGAGCGCCTCGACGAGCTCGAAGAGGCCGAGCGTGAGATCGCGCAGGAACGCGACGCCCTCCTGGAGGAGGTGGGAGGCCGACGACGAGTGCGGGCTCGAGGACGGGAGGCGCGACGCCGCATCGATGAGGCCGACGACCTTCCGCCAGTCTTCGGACGAGCGACGCAGAACCTCGCAGCGGCCACCGAGCTCCTTCACGAGCTTCCCGAGCCCGAGGCACCGGAAGCCCGAAGGCTCCACCAACGGCTGCGCTCCCTCATCGAGAGGGCCGCGGAGCAGCAGGTGGAGAGCTCGGAGTCGCACAGACGCCTCCGGGAAGAGCACGAGGCCTCCTCCAACCAGAGGCCGAACCGAGGAGAGTCTCCACGTGTCCACGCACGTCGACGGGTGGGAGAGAACCGCGACGCCCGGGACACCCTCGACGCGCGACGACGTGCGGAGGCGCGAAGGAAGCGCCCAGACATCGGGCCCCGCGACCGTCGCGACGACAGACGAGACGACGACCGCCCAGCCAGGTCCTACAGCAAGAGGAGGGGCGGCCGCTACGACAGTCAGGAGGACCGCAGCCGTAGTCCGACCCCCGAGGTCAGGAGGCGGCGAGCGCGCTCCCCTCACCACGTGGTGCTCGAGCTCGAGGCGGAGCGCGAGGGCGGAGCTCCACTCCGGACGGGAGGAGGCCTCGGGTGTTCGGTGCCCAGGTTCACGACGTGTCGTTCCCTCAGCGCTTCCGAGCCCCGACCTCCGTCCAAAAGTACAACGGAGAGACGGACCCCAGCGTCTGGCTCGAAGACTACCGCCTCGCGTGTCAGGCGGGGGAGCCGACGACGAGCTCTTCATCATCCGCAACCTCCCCCTATACCTCACCGACACGGCTCGCTCCTAGCTCTAGCACTTGCCCGCAGGTATGATCGATAGCTGGCACGACCTTTGCGATGTCTTCGTTGGTAACTTTTAGGGGACCTACTCGCGCCCGAGCAACACGTGGGACCTCCGCAGCTGCAAGCAGCGGAGGAACGAGAGCCTGCGCGACTACATCCGGCGCTTCTCCAAGCTCTGCAACGAGCTCACCGACGCCACCGATGCAGAGATCATCACCGCCTTCACCTTCGGCACGACCTGCGAGACGCTCATCCGTGAGCTCGGCACTCGCAAGCCCAAGACGGTGAAGGACCTCCTCGACCTCGCCACGAACCACGCTGGGGGCGAGGAGGCTATCTCCGCAGTCCTCCACGGCACCACGGGCAAGGGCAAGGAGAAGGCCGCCGATGAGGCCTGTGAAGGCTCAAGCTCGCGGACCAAGAAGAAGAACAAGAACAAGCGCCGGCGCGGCGAGGACGACTTCGTCGCAGTCGCCGAAAAGAAGAAGCCGGGCGCCAAGGCCGTGAAGCCCGGTGCTCCCAAGGACTTCTTCGAGAAGAAGCTCGACCTGCCCTGCCCCAACCACGAGGGCCCAGTCAGACTCCTGCGGAAGTTCGTAGCGGGCGCTGGGGAAGGAGAGGGTGCGGGCGACGAGCACCACGGGGGCGAGTCTGACGGCTAGGCGGGTGACAAGGACGTCTTCTTCGAGGACGGCGCCGTCAACGTCGTCTTCGGCGGCCCACCAGCGTATGAGTCCAAGCGCCGCCAGAAGCTCCTACAGCGTGAAGTCCTCTTCACCGAGCCCGCAGCGCCCTCCTACCTCAAGTGGTTCGAGGCCCCGATCACCTTCGACAAGAAGGACCATCCCGTACACGTCCCACATCCGGGGAGGTTCCCTCTCGTCGTCGATCCCATAGTCGGCACCAAGCGCCTCGGCAAGGTGCTGATGGACGGCGGAAGCGGCCTCAACCTCCTCTACGTCGACACCATGGAGGCTCTCGGCATCACGCGAGCTCGACTCCGACCCTCCACGGACCCCATCCACGGGGTAGTGTCGGGAAGCAGGCGTTTCCGCTCGGCCGGATCGACCTCCCCGTCACCTTCGGCGACCCGAGCAACTTCCGCAAGGAAGTGCTCACCTTCGAGGTGCTCCCGTACAAAAGCGCTTACCATGCCCTGCTGGGGCGGCCGTGCTACGCGAAGTTCATGGCCGTTCCCAACTACACGTACCTCAAGCTCAAGATCCCCGGGCCGAAGGGCGTGATCACCGTCAACTCCACCTTCGAGCGCGCCTTCAACTGCGACAAGGAGGCCGTGCAGTACGCCGACGCCCTCATCGAGTCGGAGAAGCTCATCCCCGAGATGCTCGCGTGGGTGCGCGTAGAGGACTCCGCAGAGCTGAAGAAGGCCGCGAGCACATCCAGCAAGGTGGCAAGCTCCTCCGTCGAACTCGAGAAGGCGGCGGGATCCTTCGAGCCGGACGAGGACGCTAAGGTGGTGAAGGTCGACGAGGAGGGGCGCACCGTTCGCATCGGTGCTGAGCTCTCTCCTAAATAGGAAAGCGAGCTCGTCGACTTCCTCCGCGCGAACCTCGACGTATTCGCGTGGAGACCCTCGGACATGCCCGGCATACCGAGGGAAGTCGCCGAGCACTCCTTAAACATCAAGCCCGGCTCTCGGCCGGTGAAGCAGCGGCTCCGACGTTTCGACGACGGCAGGCGGCAGGCAATCGCCGAGGAAATAGATAAGCTCTTAGCGGCGGGCTTTGTTAAGGAGGTGTATCATCCCGAGTGGATAGCCAACCCTGTACTAGTTAAGAAGAAGAATGGGAAATGGAGAATGTGTGTTGATTATACGAGTCTCAACAAGGCATGCCCAAAGGATCCGTTTCCTTTGCCGCGCATCGACCAAATCGTTGACTCCACCTCCGGGTGCGAGACGCTCTGTTTTCTTGACGCATACTCCGGCTATCATCAAATCGCGATGAACGAGCTCGATCAGCTCGCCACCTCCTTCATCACTCCCTTTGGCGTGTTCTGCTACGTAACCATGCCTTTCGGGCTAAAGAACGCCGGCGCCACCTTTCAGAGGTGCATGCAGAAAGTCTTCAAAGAGCTTCTCGGGAAGCGCGTCGAGGCATACGTCGATGACATCGTGGTCAAGACGAAGCGCACGGGAGAGCTCATCCCCGACCTCAAGGAAGTCTTCGGCAAGCTTCGCGAGTTCGGGGTGAAGCTCAACCCCGAGAAATGCGTGTTTGGAGTTCCGCGAGGAAAGCTCCTCGGCTTCATCGTGTCTGAGCGCGGCATCGAAGCCAACCCCGAGAAGATCGAGGCCATCCGCAACATGGGCCCTATCAAGAACGTCAAGAGCATGCAGCGACTTACAGGGTGCTTGGCCGCCCTTAGCAGGTTCATCGCTCGGCTAGGTGAGCGAAGCCTCCCGCTATACAAGATCTTGAAGAAGTCAGAGCGCTTCGCCTGGACCAGCGAGGCCCAGTCCGCACTCGATTCCCTGAAAGAGCTCTTGACGAACCCGCCCATACTCACTCCGCCCAAGCCGGACAAACCGATGCTGCTGTACATCTCGGCCACCTCGCAGGTGGTAAGCACGGTGCTTGTGGTAGAAAGGGAGGAGGAAGGCCACGCGCTCCGAGTGCAGCGGCCGGTCTACTTCGTCAGCGAGGTCCTCTCCGACACGAAGAACCGCTACCCTCAGCTCCAGAAGCTCGCCTACGCGTTCCTCATCACGCGCCGCACAAGCTACGACACTACGCCGGACGCTCACCCGATCACCGTCGTCTCCAAATTCCCGCTCGGCGAGATCATCCCGCAGCCCGAGGCCACGGGGACGCATCGCCAAGTGGGGAATTGAGCTCATGGGGTCGGACATTTCATATGCCCCAAGAGACGCCATCAAGTCCCAGATCCTCCCTGACTTCCTGGCCGAGTGGACGGAGACCTAGCTGCCGCCAAGACCGGACGACGTCGAGTACTGGACGCTCTACTTCGACGGCTCAGTGAAGAAGTACGGCGCCGGAGCGGGTCTGGTCTTCGTATCACCGCGCAACGTGCGCATGAGGTACTCGATCCGCCTTCACTTCACCGCCTCCAACAATGTTGCCGAGTACGAAGCTTTGGTGAACGGCATGCGCATCGCCGTCAAGCTTGGCATCAAGCGCCTCGAGATCAGAGGGGATTCCAAGCTCGTGGCCGACCAAGCCACGAAGGAAGCTGACTGCGTCAGCCCAAGGATGATTGCGTACTCCGCAAAGGTGCGTGAGCTCGAAGAACGCTTCGACGGGCTAGAGTTCAAGCACATCCGTCGTCAGTACAACGGCGACGCCGACGTCCTCGCCAAGCTCGCCTCTGATCGACTACAAGTCCCGCCCGGTGTCTTTGCGCATGACCAGTACATACCCTCCATCCGGCTCGAGGGGGAAGGCTCGAACCCACGCACAGACCCGTCGGGGACTCCGTTTGTCCCTTCTCCCACCAAGGCCGAGGACCTCTCGAGCTCGAGCTCGCCGATGGAGGTCGACGCGGAGGTCAACCTCGTCGGTTCCGAGGTCCTCGCAACCTCGGAGCCAGAAGCCCCGAGATCCGACTGGCGGCTCCCCATCCTAGCATGGCTACAGGACGTCAAACTCCCTGCGGAGAAGGAAGAAGCTAGGCGCATCGCCCGTCGAGCCAAGTCCTACGTCGTCATCGAGCGTGAGCTCTACAGGAGGGGCGCGTCTGGGGTACTCCAACGCTGCATCACCTTTGAGGAGGGGCACGAGCTCATCAGAGAGATCCACGCCGGCGAATGTGGACATCACGCGGCTCCACGAGCTCTGGTGGGCAAGGCGTTCCGCCAAGGCTTCTATTGGCCGACCGCCATCGCCGACGCCAATCAGATCGTACGCCGCTGCGAAGGGTGCCAGTTCTTCGCCAAGCAAACGCATCTCCCGGCGCAGGCCCTCCAGACGATCCCCATCACTTGGCCCTTCGCGGTCTGGGGACTCGACATGGTCGGTCCCTTCACAAGGTCGCCCGGGGGCTTCACTCACCTCCTCGTCGCCATCGACAAGTTCACCAAGTGGATTGAGGTGATGCCCATCTCGCACACGAGATCGCAGGAGACGGTCAAGTTCTTCGGCGGCATCATCCACCGCTTCGGCGTACCGAACTCGATCATCACCGACAACGGCACCAACTTCACCGGGCAGATCTTCCTCGACTGGTGCGACGACTACAATGTCCGCGTAGACTGGGCCTCCGTCAGCCACCCGAGGACAAACGGGCAGGTCGAACGCGCCAACGGCTTGATTTTGCGGGGATTGAAGCCGAGGATCTTCAAGAGGCTGGAGAAGTTCGGAGGAAGATGGCTCGCTGAGCTCCCCGCGGTCATATGGAGCCTCAGGACCACTCCGAGCAGACCAACGGGGCGCACACCTTTCTTCCTCGTCTTCGGTTCCGAAGCGGTGCTCCCCACCGACCTCGACTAGGGCGCGCCACGAGTTCAAGCGTACAACGACGCTGGCAACCAAACCTCACTCGAAGACGCCGCAGACCAGCTCGAAGAGGCCCGTGAGGTCGCCGTCGCGCATTCAGCCAAGTACCAGCAATCGATGCGCCGCTACCACGACCGCCACGTCCGAGGGCGGGCCTTCGAAGTCGGCGACCAAGTCCTGCGACGAGTACAGAGCACGAAGGAGAAGCACAAGCTCTCGGCCCCCTAGGAAGGACCGTTCACCATCGCTCGAGTTCTACGCCCAGGCTCATACAAGATCCAAGATTCCCGCGGCCGCGAGCTCGCTAACTCCTGGAACATCGAACAGCTACATCGCTTCTATCCTTAGATGTATTTTGTAATATTGAGCTCGCATAATAAATACACACCTCGATGCAAAAATTGTGCTAGCATTCGATCTCCTTTTCGCACGGCTGTTGAGCAACGGCCGCCCTCTACCTCCAGCGAGGCCCGCCCTTGCTCGGGGGCTACAAGGGACGGGGCGCACACCCCGCCTTTTCACGAACTCTCTTTTCACAAAAACACGAACACGCAAGGAAGAGCTCGATCAGCTCAACCTCACACTTGTCACTTATCTTTCCAATAAGTGTTGAATCCGACAAGTCAAAGGGTTCAGAGTGATATCTTCAGCGAGGTCCAACGCGCTTACCCAACGAACTCTAGCGCTCCTGTGGCCAACAAGAAAAGGGTCCGTTCCCTCGATCGATAAGATACAAACTCAGAAAACTATGAGCTAATCGGAAGCACAATCACAGGAAAGATAAAACGAGCCGTTCGTAACTTAGATAACTTGTTATATTTACATCTTGCCCCAAGCTCGGGGACTTCGGTTTATAACAAAGAGGCAGCGCCTCAAGCTGCCTAACTTTGCAGCCTACTCCTCATCATCGGACGAGTCCGTTTCTACCTCCTCCTCGCCAGCAGTGGGCTCGAACACCTCGAGCTCCTCAACGGCGAGCCGGAAGAGCTTCCTCGCCAGCTTCATTGAGCGGGCCTCCGCGGCGGCCACGACGTCGTCCAGCTCAACGCCTTCAGCCGGCTCGAGCCACCCCTTACCCATTATCTTGGTCGAGGCTTCGAGCTCGGGGTAGTGGGCAAGGACCACGGCCGGCGCCTTATGGACGGGCGCGACGGGCATTCTGCCTCACCACAGCCGGGGCACGGAGCACCCGATGTGTAGGCCCTTCCACCTCCTCAACACCGAGGGCCTCATAGACGCCCTCGACGTCGAGCACAAGATTCGTGTGCTCGCGCTCCGCCTTCTGCGCCGTGCCCTCGGCCTTCGTCGCCTGCTCGAGAAGAACGGAGGCCTCCGCTTCCTTGGTCCGGAGCTCGTCGGTCTTCTCGCGAAGCCCGTCTTGTACGGCCAGGAGGTCGCGCGTCCGCTGCTGAAGGTCCGTCTCCATCTGAGCCAGCGAGAGCTCGAGATGCTTCGCCGTGGACTCCGCCGCAGCCAAAGAGTTGTCCTTCTCTTGAAGCTCCCGAGCCAATCCCGCCGACTTCTTCTTCTCAGCTGCAGAGGAATGAACAAATCAAACCTATGAGATTCAAAAAGCAGGAAAAAGAGGGGCTCCTTACATGCCAACGCTTGATAAAGCTCCTCCCGCTCCTCACACGAGGCAAGATTCTCGGCATCGAGCCGAATTCTCTCGGCCTCCGAAGCGCCAAACAAAATCGACCCGTCGGCGGCCTCGTGGTCGTAAACTAGGGTACCCACCTATCAGCCTAGGAGCTCAAAGACAAAGAAGAAAAGACAGCGAGCTCGAAGAGGAATCACTCACCTTCCAACTCGGCCTCACGATCCTGGAGCACCTTCCCCTTGGTGTCACGTTCCCTCTCCAGCGTCAGGGCTCGACGTTCGAGCGCCGAACGCTCGAGTTCCTTGTCCTCCAGGGCCCAATGGAGGTCGTCGAGCTCCTTCTGCATGAGCTCGTGCTGGCTGCGGCTCTGCGCAACGAGTTCCTCCTCACACTTCACCGCCGCCGCCTCCGCCTGGCGGACTTCGTTGGCGGCCTCCTCCGGGGCCTCGGTGGTGGCGTGCTCGCGGACTTTGCGGATATGCTCCGCGACGTCGTCGACGCCACTGCGGAGCTCACGGTGCGCGGCGGACACTTGGCCGAGCCCTGCTCGCGCGAGACCAGGCCACGCCCTAGCCTCCCGAAGGCCCTCGATCTCGGTCCCGGCCTCCACCACGTGGTTGAAGCCGACTACCGCATCCCGCAAGTCCTATGGAAAACGGGTCAACCTCGAGCTCAAAAAATCAGACAAAGGGCGAACATGAACAGAGTCCTTACCCCGATGATGTGGTGGAGACACGCCGGCCCCCTCTCCGTGGGAAGCGGCGGCACCTCCGCGGCGGCCGAGGCGGCGACGTCGTCCCCGCCGACCACAACGAAGGGCGCGCACGGCCGGCTCGCAGCCCGGCCTCCAACAAGGTCTCCGGGCGTCCCCGGGCCGATGATGTACGGCGCGGATCCGGGTCGGGCGCGTTCGAAGGGTCACCCACGCGGCCGGCGGTGGCCTAGTCCGCGACGCCGATGGTGGCAGGCTCTGTGATGCCCACCACGGGCGGCGGGGTCGGGCGGGCGCACCTGGGGACCCTCCGTTAGCGCCAGAGTCTCCACGGCGGGCTCATCTACGACCACGTCGCGCGGCGCTCGCATCTTCGAGCTCCCCCTCCCGCCTCGCGGTCTCCACGGCGAGCTCATCGCGACAGCGTCGCGGCGCTCGCATCTCCGGGCGCCTTTTTCGCCCCTCGCGGTCTCGGCGGGTTCATCAACAACCACGTCGCGCGCGCCCGTATCTTGGGCGCCTCTTCACGCTGCGGCCGGGGCGAGACTCGCCCTCGCCCGGGCGATCCAGCGCGCTTCGGACGCATCGACCCCGTCTCTCCCCGGCGAGCTGACGGGCGTCTGTTGCATTTCTTAAGCGCAATCACTAGAAACAGGTTTAGAACCCATCTCTAATAACGGCGCCAGAAATGCGCCGTTGACATTCCCAAGTGAAACCACCGTGTCGATGATCTGAACGGGATTATCAACGGTGATAGATCTTGCCAAACAAGATATTCATCCGCAAGCGCACGGATCTATCATTGTAGCATTTCACCCGGAAGTATTCAGGGTATCGTTATTTATATTTTCCCAAAGGAAGGCATGGTATAAAAGTCTCTAATTCGGACATGGTCAAGATAACACGAATGTATAATAGACCAATGTTCATAAAAGGGATAAAATAAGATAGGTAATAGGATAACTTGACACACACACTCAAGCCAATCTCAAGGATAAAGGTAAAAGAATGAATAAAAGAATAAGTCTAACATGGAGCAGGCATATCCTAGATAGTCATGTCAAGATAGCAGATACACACATGTTTTACTGTTAGAGATTCTAGTTCAAGAAAGCCAAGGTCTCTGTCGAATTACTTCGGGCACCGGCAATCGCCCAAACTGGGATGGAGACCGGCATTTAGCACTGCGCCACACCCGAACATGGGGGCATTACAAGGGACGGACAAGGCTGTCACAACCGAGCCGCCTACCCCCTCAACCGTGGGATGCGCCACAAAAGATAGAAAACCCTTAGTCTAGACACCACGTCTACACTAGTGATTATTACTCTGGCGTGTATACAAGGCTTACCCGTCCCCGGGGTCCTTCTACGAGCACCGCCCCCGAAGGAAGCGACTATCAATCCCGCAACCCAACATCAACCAAGTCTAACTCTAGGTAGAACTCATCATATCGGTCTAGCTCTTGGTCTAAACATGTATGATAAATTAAGCACGATGTTCCATAAGACAAGATCATGATATAGAAACTATATACTAGTTCATCAATCAAGATTATGTCATAAGGACTTTGCTCTAATTCAAGAACATGACTATATTGATAAGTAGGGAACAAGAACAAGATGAAGAACTCTAAATTGATCATACCGAATAGCTCCAAAATGTCTTGCTCTCCTTTATTAATCCTTGCCAAACTCCTCCTAAGTACAAACTAAGAAGAAGGAGAAAAAGAAGAAGAAGAAAGAAGAAGAAGAAGAAAGGGAGAGGAAGAAGAAGAAGAAGAAGAAGAAGAAGAAGAAGAAGAAGAAGAAGAAGAAGAAGAAGAAGAAGAAGAAGAAGAAGAGAGAGGCTACATTGTGTGGTGTTGTTTGCTCGGCCCAGTTCTGCGTGTTTGGTCCATTTCTCCCTTGGGCTTGGTATTCTCCAGGAATGCGCTTTCCAGGGAGGCGCCTTTTGGTGTATTTTCCACTTGTTTCTTATATAAATCTGCATAATAATAATTTGGACACTACAAGTGGAAATATGTCAATAATAAATATATATGTGTGTAGTATGGTATAGTTTCACCCCCTTATTGGTAGAATGTTGATGTTAAAAATGTGTCGTTAGTGACCGTCAACAGCGTCCGGGCCCGAGGGGCATCTTCGCGCTCCTCCACCTTCTCGGGGGAGCCAAGGTCGATCACCTCGGGCTCCACCCGGCGCTGCGCGATGGGAGCAGTTTTCAGCGCCAGATCCTCCAGCCGCGGCAATGAGCTGATCAGCGACACCATCGCCTGAGTCACCGGAACGGAACTCAACGACGACGCCGCAGCGCTCCCCGCGGACCCTGGCTCGGCTCCGTCCCCTCCCCCAAGGGCCTGAGGAGTGACCACCCAAAGGGCCTGCACGATGGGAGGAGGAGGGTCGACCGCCGAGCTCGACGTCGTAGTCACCCGGAGCCGCTTGAAGGGATTAGGAGCTCCCAAGGGCTTAACTTTCTGCCTGCAAGACAACGGGGAGAAGGCCAACGTTAGCGCCGAGAAAAGAAAAAGCTCGGCGGCCCGAACGCGGTGAAGAAAGGCGAGCCCAAACACTTACCCGATGGCTATACACCTCTTCTTGTCCTTTTTTATCCTCCTGTGCGGAGCCGGCGGCGCCCTCTTCCTTTGAGCGCGGCTCGGGAGGAGAGCCGACTTCTGCGCGCGTGCGGACCGTCCGAGGTCGGTGGGGCCACCCGAGGGACGACGGCGTCGCGGCGCTCCTCCTCGACGCCCGGACCCGTGAGCTCTTGGGTCTCGGCGGCGTCGTCGACCTCCTGCGGCTCGCTCTCCTCCGGCGACTTCGGCGTCGGCGGCGCAGCCGCGGGGCTGTGCTCGGCGGAACGCACCGGGAAGCGGCAGGCCTCGGTGGGAGGTGGGGCTCAAGGTACACCGATCCGATCTGCAAAATCAAAAGAGATTGACTCTTCATACTCGATGAGATCGACCCAATCATCAGACAAACGAAGAAAAGAACTCACCAGCCTCCGTGTCCCCTCGTCGGGCAACGCCATCGGTATGTCGTTGGGGTCGGCTGGGATTTTGAAGGGCTTCCCGGTCCCCCTGCGAACAATGAACTCCACTTCGTCGGCCGGAAGCGGCGTGACGGTCACCGTGCCCTCGAAGGGCTTCTTCTCCTCGACCATCTCCCGGATGCGGAGAACTCTCGCCTCAAGGGGATGACTCCGTGTCGGGGCCCAGGCGTAGAGGGAGAGGCTCCGTAAGGTTGGCGGCTTGAGGAGCTCCACCTTCGGGCGACCTCCTTGACTGATGCGGCGAGGATGGGATGGGGAAGCTCTCTCCACAGCTTGTCGGAGTCGAGGAAGACCCCGCCGGTGAACTGCGGAAGGGGATGCTCCTCGTCGTTCTTCAAGTAAAACCATTCATCTCTCCATCCGGTGTTCGATGAGCGAGAGACGAAGGTGGGATACTTCTCCTTCACGCCGGGGCGGGGCTGGAGCACGATGCAGCCTATAGGGACGGCCTCCTTCATGCCGTCGGAGCTGTGCGTGACCTTCGCGTGGAAGAAATGCTTGAACAGCTCCCAGTCGGGCGCGATCCCCAGCCATCCCTCGCACAAGACGGTGAAGGCCGAGATGTGGAGGATCCCGTTGGGGATGAGGTGTTGGAGCTCGGCGCCCCAGTATGCGAGCAGCGACCGGAAGAACTCGGACGCCGGGACACCCAGCCCCCTGTCGTGGAAGGAGGCGAAGGAGACGATGTAGCCTCCCGGAGGATCGGGGGAGGCGTGCGTCGGTGGTGGCACGATCCACTCCCGCGCCTCGGTCAGCGGCGGGAGGCCACCGAGCGTCACGCGCTCCAGCAGCATGTCCTCGCTGACCCTGGACGGCGACCACGAGCCCATGACTCCCCTCCTGACCCGACGGCGACGCTCGGGGAACCACGGGGAGCTTTTTCTCTCTCTCTCTTGCAGCGGCGGCGGCGGCGGATCGGGATCTAGAACAGGAAGATGAAGGAAGGCCGAGGCGGCGGAAAGGAAAGTGAAGGGGAAAACCTTTGAATCTCCTCTCCTATTTATAGGATGAGCTCGCGGCGGACTCACCGACGCAACCGGCCCAAGGTGGCCCACCGCTTCCACCTGAGCCCCTCCACGTCCTCCG
Organism: Hyparrhenia diplandra; assembly: GCA_015847255.1. Lineage (NCBI taxonomy): Eukaryota > Viridiplantae > Streptophyta > Magnoliopsida > Poales > Poaceae > Hyparrhenia > Hyparrhenia diplandra. Next base: position 40,826 of record JADLZK010006060.1, read on the forward strand.
CGTGCACGCCACGTGGCGAAACGGAAGGCGAAGCGCCGCGCGAACAGTAACGGTCGCCCCAACGGTAACTTTTCCCAACGGCTCTTTTTACTGCAGGCGAAAAGTCCAGCGAGCTCGTCGCCAACGGTCATATATCCGACGCGCTCATCGTAACGACGAGATCACGACGAAACTGAGCTCCAGGTTCGAAGGCTGGCTCCCGTGAGCTCGACAGCCGCCGGGAGACACCCGAGCATGGGCGCAATGGAGGAGCGGCACCGACGGCCCACGCCTTGAACGTCCTCAGGGACTCGGGGGCTCCATTCAAGTCGCGCTTGAGTCGTCAGCGATCGCGAACGGCCTCTGGTCATCCTCCACGGCGAGGAGGCACGAGCCGCCGAGGATCCTACGGGACCCCGGTGACTATAGAGGACGGGTCCCTGGAATATGAGGTTGGCCCACAAGCAGGCCCGACGAACGAGCTCGCCCCGAACGCGAACTCGGACCTCACTCAGGCGAATCCGCTTTAAAGCTCACAAGAGCGCTCGACTTCGGCCTACGCGGTAAAGTCGGGATCGAGCTCACCGCCCTCCCTAAGCGCCCGTTACAACAAGCCTCCGCGAGGCGTCTTCCCGCAGCCTCGGGGGCTACACCGCCGGTGCGCTCATGCGCACCCCAAGCGAGAAAAATCTGGTCCACGACCTGATAACGGCCCACGAGTCGGCACGCCGCGGGGTCCCCTCCCCTCCGCGTGCTCGGGGGCTCTTGTTTCTGGATATTCGGATCGAGTCAATCATCCCAACCCATCCGTAACAACGCATTAGAGAGGAAACACACTCGTCAAACAGCGGCGTGTTATCCGCCATAGAGGCTAAAAAACGATGAGGACATCCCCGTCTCGGACGAAGACTCACGGACCGCGGAGACTCAGGAACGAGCTCGAGCTCGTTCTTGGAAAAAACCTCCGCCTCGAACGAGCTCCCTAGGGAGCGCGAAGGTGCGACGAGCTCCACTGCGGCAGCGAGCCCTTCTCCGTCTCGAACGAGCTCCCCGGCGCCTGACCCAAGAACGATCAAGAGAATCCGGCGCACGATTCATGAGATCGCGGGTTCAGCTACGCGACCAGCGCCGCAACCTACGATCATATCTGGCCTGCGGGGCAAGATCCCCGGCGGCACGCGCGGCATGGAGCCGTCGAGGTCACGCCAGGTCCCGACAAACGCAGGGGGACAAACGCTACGCGGCAGGGGATGACCTCGGCGGACGAGGTCAAGTTCTTGGCGAGCTCTCTCACGGCCACACATTTTCCTGCGACCCCAAGGCACGAGCATTTAAGGCACGGCGGCGCCCCCATGATCTCGCCCGCGGCACCGGCGTGCGTGCGGGCGATGCGGGCAGCTGAGGCGGCGGCGGCGGGACGAGCTCATTGTCTCCTTCTACACCGGCCAAGCTCCGGCGAGCTCCGAGTTCGGGTCACCCGTGCGCGACCTAGCGGCGTAGGATCGGGACAGCCCGGCGTGCCGCCCTATTCTTCTTTTCTACCCCTCCTACTTGTATTTCTTCCATCACATAGTCCTCAACCCGATGGCGCCTGTGAGCTCCCCTTGGGACTATAAAGGGGGGGGCTCGGCTCTGTAGGGTAGAGGCAAGCTCTCTTGCACACTCGAAACACACACACACCGCTCGATTCCGCTCATCACACGAGACTTGGGAGCACACTTCCCTCTCGCGCCAGCTTGTATTCGCCCCGATACGAGCACTTTGAGCTCTGATAGTGCCACACACTGGACTAGGGTGCTCGGTAGCCCCGAACCAGTATAAACCTCCGTGTCATTATTCTTGAGCTAGGCCATCGTTGCACACATTAGCCAGTCGGTTACTGTGACCGTGGTATACGACCACGACACTTACATATTGAACGCCCCCTCCACCAACCCTAATTTTATGGTTCACAGTAATCCGGTCAGTGTTCTGCGTTACGATGATTGGTATATAGACTTGAACATTTTGTTTGATGCATGGATTACCATAACAAATTATATAATATATATGGTGGCAATTGGCAAAGTGTTTTTAGTGCAAGTATGCATTGGTTAGCTGTATATTCTCAGGGACACCAGAATCGGGGACATACACGGTTATAACACACTTGCACCTGAGAGCAAGTATAATAGCAGACTGCAAGAAGACTGAATGCTGACGTGAAGGAGAGAAGAGAGGAGATAGAACAAACAAACTTTAAGCTTATATCCGGCTTAAACATAAAAACAGAGAAACTTTGTGAAAGAGACATGTGGGCTATGTATATATCAATGTTGAAGAGCTAATTTACTATATATGAGTGGGCTAGGAAAATGTTGTAAGAAACCTTACGACTCTGTCAGAAGGTTGTAACTATTAGCCTTGCTCTAAATACGCAACTAATACAAACTTCAAATCCACCGATATGATTTGTTTAATCAACAGCCATACATGTTCTTATTATTTGTTCCCCTATCTGCCTATCTCTGCATATCTCTAGGTCTATGGTCAATGGTTGAGCCCTTGCTTCCCTCTAAGGACTAAGTTTACATTACACACAAACCAAACTTCTGAGTTCTGAGCCCGCCGGCCGGCCCTCAGTCCCAGCCCGGAGCTTTCACTTTTTTTCCTCTTCACTTTTGAAGAGTGTCCCCCATAATTCGTCGAAGCGCTCCGGCCTTCCATGACGCTGTCGCCACCGCAGCCACCGCCCTCCTCCAGCCCGAGGCACGCAGCGATCCAGGAGCTCAGGAGGGGTACCCAGCTGGCGGAGCTGCTCAGGCAGCAGGTAGAGCTCATCCGGAGCCTAACCGCCGTCACGCTGCAGTAGTCAACGTGGGCGAGATATCCATGGCTATGGAGTCGTCGCTCTCCATTCTCCAGTCTGAGATGGAGCACCCCTTCTCCGAGGTCATGGCTGCGTCCACTGCTGCCTACTCCGACGGAGGCACCAGCAGCAGGGAAAGAAATGGTCCCGTGGCGCGTACAAGAAGGCGGGTGAGGCACCGGCGTGGCAGAGCTGGAGCTGATGAGCTCCCGATGTGAGTACTGCAAACCTATGATTTTTACTGGGTCATGCATGCTATACGCTACAGTAAGTGGTGTTATATATTAAGACATAACTTGCATAGTTTCATATAACTTTGTGGATCTGCATATGGAAAAAAAATGTGTGTTAATTTGCAGATCTGTTATAAATCTATTTGGGCTTAAGGGAACTAATTCATGTCACAGTTACTGCTGTTTACGTTTTAGCTCCATTAGTTATAATTATAACTCAATAGCTTTTGGGAGCGGCACATGAAGAAGAACGGAAGGTACTTAATAGTTTAGGCCTAGCAGATAGAGATTTCCAGATATACATGACAGTTTACAAAAAAGAAAGGGAAAAGAGAGAGGAATATTTGATTAGGTGTCTCTATATTCTATCCAAATTCACATCTATTCTGTACATGTGCGCTTAAATGCTCAGATAGGCGAGGGTCGAGATTTCATGGTTATAGGTAGGAAAGTTTGTAAAACGTCATGAGTGAAATTACATTCTCTTTCTCCTTCATCATGTTATTCAGCAAGGAGATACTGACTGAGGCACCAGAAAACGATCGTTTCCACTGGAGGAAATATGGTGAGAAGAATATCCTCTATGCTGAATATCCAAGGTATGTATCTTTGATGATCTAATTAAGTTTCATAACGCATCACTCAATCTAGCCAAGTTGCTAGATCAGCAGATTTCTCATGAAAGATCATGATTATTTATCCACTTTCTCCTGCTAGGTAGTCAATGATAGAAGAATGCCTTTAATTTATTTGTGGCAAAAAGTAATTCATCTCTTTTAGAAGTATAAATACTTCAAATGGATTTTCATGGAATACATTTCTTGTCTAATCGTTTAATCTCAACATTTCTTGTTAGATTAGCTTGCTTATTAGCTCCCTTCTGCCTACACGTTTTCGGGGGGGGGGGTGGGGGGTGGTCTTTGCTTCTCGATCTAAAAGGCTTTCATATATGCACTACGTGTTTTTGGGGGTCTTTGGTACAATACGAGTTTTTTCTAAAAAAAAAAAAATTAAGTCAGACCAACAGCTACATATTCAATTTGGTCGGGGAGCTAAAGCATCTGCTCCCTCAAGGACAACTCATCTTGTGGACTATGGAGTAGTAGGAAGCTCATATATGCATGATTCCAGTAGCTGAGCTTTTGGGAAATAGCTAAACTAGATTGTAGATTACAGCTTGTAGACGGTAACAAACCTCAAGCTGTAACCCACAATAATGTAAGTTCAAACAAACATATGCGGTATGCATCAAGTAGTACAATTTATTCTTGTTTTCAATCATCTGTTGTGGGTCTTGCATATTTATGAGACACTTCTGCGTAGTAAACACTGTCTATCTCTTTGAACGCTTCGGAGAGACGTTATGGCTCTTTTTGGAACCGCTTCTTACCGGCCTACGGTGAAAAAAGCGGATGTACTCTCCCAAACTGTGCGACTCAGGCCGCTAGCTTGTTACCATATATAGGACGGTGGATGTTAAAATTAACAAACTCACATACACTATCAGAATCCTGAATTGTCTTGAGTGCGAAAAACCGCCCAAGATAGGGGTAAAACTACCAAAAAAAATGATCCTCGTCTACAAACCGTCAAGCAAAAACACTCAAGCATAGAGCCTAAGGGAAATTAGTTTCCAACGGTTTTGGCACTCAAGGATTATTTCTTTGGAGACCGACCGCCAAGGAAACTATGACATGACTTAATTTTTCAAAGGGTCAAGGAAATGTTGCAACCGCCAAGGAAAATAGTTTCCTTCAGTGCGCCGTAGCACAGTAAAAAGAAAACTGCCATTACATTTTCTTGCAGTTTGATTCTGGAACTCAAGGAAAATCCTAGCCTCGGTTATTTAGGATTCTGGTAGTGATAGGTGCCTCTATTAAGACCATGCTACCATCGAAAAGAATTACTAATAAATATCCATAAATATGTGCACCCATGATGATTTGCAGAGTTATTAAACCATGGTGGATAAGTTCCACACTACAATCCTGGCAAAAAAAAAAAAAAAAAGGGTTCACACTACAATGAAGCGTGCACATCTGAAAACTTATGAGTTCCACACTTATAAGTTCAAACATGATTAATTTATTTTGGTATATTGCTCATCTGAAAACTAGGTTGTGCCAGCTTAAACAAGACAAACTAGAAATTGTATTTCTTATGTGTTGATTTGAACAAGCACACACCCACCACCACATGTACATGAAATGTCGTCATCAGCCTGTCAACAATTTACTTCTAGCTTATATTATTGGCATACTTTAATTTTGTCGACCTTGGGGAAAACATGTTAATTTCTATATTAGTGTTCATACGAATCCGTTCCTAATTTGCAGGTTATACTACAAGTGCGGTTACAGGGATGGCTATAAGTGCCCAGCGAAGAAATACGTCCAGCAGCAAAGCAACAGCGACCCTCCTCTTTTTATGGTCACCCTGATCAATGAGCATACATGCGACACCTTGTTCAGGATGAGCCCAGCTCAAGCAGCAGTGGTCCGCAGGTTCTCGACTTCACAAGGGCATCGCTTTCTCCTCCATTGATGGCCGTTGCCTTATCAGGGTTGAAGAAAGATGAAGACAGCATGTCTCTGCCTATGCCCAGCTATTCGTATGATGATCAGTACTATTTGCCGTCTTCATTGCCAACGATGTCGCCAGCAGATGAAGATCAGATAAGGTCGATTAATCCTCGAGACCTGGGTGGTAGTAGCAGTCAGAGATTGTGAGTAGTCAGAGATGGGGTTTAGGATCTATCTATAACTGGATGATTTGTGGCTCGAAAATTTAAAAATCTTGTCATGCGTTCTAGCATCTTGGAACCAGACTTCATCTCGTGCCTTGAGTCGGCCTTGACACATACTTTTCTTACACACTGAACATGAGAACCTCATAGATTAATTATTATGTTATGTTTCTTAATTGATTCTTTAAGATTGTATCTCAGTCACTGCTTTAACTCGTACAAGCTTAAAAAAGTTAGGATAATGGAATCGATTCTTAATTCAGTATTAGAACAAAAATAGCTAGTACTATACATGTGCATTGTTATATGGATTCGTACTTCTATAGTGATGAAATTGAGTAGTTTAGGCTAACTTGTTTTACTCACAGCTTGTTTTACACGTACACACAAAGGGGCTTGTTTGGTTTAAAGCTTTATAAACTAAGTGGCGTTGTTTGGGGCTCTCATCGCCCCTGTTTTCTCGTTTTCTCTTTTTTGTTCTGAGCTCGAGCTCAGGAGCACGTTGGCATGTGTCCAAAGAGATGTATTTTTTAAAAAACTGGAATTAGTTAATAAAACTTGTTTACTTATAATATCTGGTGTTTAGTAAAAAAAATATTGGGAATCAATAATGAAAGAATAAAAAAAAAAAAATCACCCTTGAAATTTCAATTTACCGGCTCTTTTTTTCTGAAATAAGTTGCTGACTTTACGGTCAAAATGAATGGTAACAAAAACCACATGAAGAGATACCCGGCCCGTGGTCTCGTGGCCCTGGCCCCTAATTGGCTTTCACACGTGATTTGCGGTGATGGGTGAAGTTTTTAATTTTCTTTTCCTTCAATTGGAAACATGCAAGAGTGTAGATCAGCGATGTCGGCAATCGATCGGCAACATGCAGTGACTGCATATCACACGCCAATGACGATACCCGTGCGGCGTCAGGACTGTTACGTCACTCCGGGCACCGTCAGCGGCATGACTAAGAATCTCCAAAAGTTCATTGTTTTCTTAAAATTTAAAAAAAAAAAAAAATTGAAGCCCATATGTGTCTCGTGTTGGTCGGCTGTATATTTAGCCGTGTCACGTCTTGGAATGTGGGAATATGTGGGAAATATGAGCAGTTGGCCTTTGAACACAAATGGACTTTTGATGCTTTCTTAACAGCTAGCGTACGTACTTAGATGGTGTGTGACGTTTGTTTAAATTATAAAGTACAAACAAACGACAGCTATATATGTCCAATACGATCACGAATCTGTAGTGTTTTTTTTTTTTTTTAAAAGGACGGCAAAAGCTTTACCGCGATTTCTATTAGGCGAAAAAAAGGAAAGGCAGGTGCTAGCCCAGTTTTTTTTGGAAATCGGGCGGAAAAAAACCATACAACTACGGAGGATACCCTACTCCACCTGCACATCTAGGTACCAAAACAACTCGACTCGCGCCACAACGAGTGCCCACTCAACTTAACTTAGGGAAGTGTTCCACTCCGCCTACCACTAGTTACAACAACTCACACCACAACTAGGAACCAAACTAAAACCCACTTAAACAACTCGACTAACAACAACGTGGATGGAAAAAAAAGATAAACAGTAAGCACCACTCGATTGGATTGGGTCATCAACACGAGTCTCCATCAACACCACTCGGTCGGATTGGGACGTCGACACGAGCCAACACGAAGAAAGACACCAAGAGAAAACAAAACACACTCAACACTACGCCACCACACCACCACCACCACGGGAGAGGAGCTGAAAGGAAGCCATCGAAACCGTGCCGTCGTCACCAACGTATGAGCTGTGTGTTTTGCAAGCCCGAGCAGCTATCTGAAGACTCCCCACCACAGGACTGTCCTCCTCAAGTCGAACACCCACGGATCGTCGATCCCCTCGCCAATTGGCGTTGCTAGGACTCGGACATCGAAACCGCTCCAAGAGCAACACCTCCGCCCAGCCGGCACCGAGATCACCACCACCATGCACACCAAGTCAAGATCTCAACCCCATGGCCCTCTGCACCTCCCTGCCAACACGGACCAAGTGCTCCCCAAGCCGCAGCGTGCTAGCACCTCCATCAGCCGACCACCACCACGCCATGGGCGAGGCGGTTCCCCAAATGCAGCGCCACCAAGGAGGGCATGACGCCGATGGCTCGCTGTCGCACGCCCGTAACGAACTGGTTTTCACCCTGGGAACCCATGCTGCAAGGAATGACAGCCCTCAATGGTGCCCTCAAAGGGGAGAACGCCGCCACCATTGCCCACCGACCAAGTGGTAGTAAAGGCTTTTCGCACGCCACCATTCATCGCACGCTCTCGTTCATGCCGGCCAGCACGCCCCCATCAAAACCAAGTCGCTTTGTCGGTAGAATCCGACCCGCCCGAGGCGCCACCTCGGCACCACCGGCAAGCTGCTGCAGCCCCGGCCCCACCACCATGGCGGCACCATACCGAGAATCAGCGAGGAGGAGGAGGAGAGTACCAACCATCTTGTCGTAGTCCGGTTGCCCGCACACAGAACGCCCGGCTCCACCAACTCTCGGCCGCCATGGCGGATCCGGCAGCTCACGGCCACAACTACCACCATCGGAGAGCCGGTCGCGCCCGCCTCCCTTGCACTACCCCCACCAGCCGCCACCACCGCGCCGTCCACCAGCGTCGATCGCTGCGGTGCAGTCGAGCCCGGCCCACGGCCGCCTTCGCCGCCGCCCAGCTCCGCCCGTCCCCCACGCACCCAGCCGCCCCCCGCCGCCCCGGATCCGGCCCGAAGCGCCCGATTTGAGGAGAAGAACCGCCGCCGCCGCAGGGGCAGCCCACGCCCGGCGAGCGCACGAAGGATTGGGCGTCGCGTCGCCGTCGATCCACGGGAGAGGAGGAGAGGCCACGCCGTCGTCGTCCCCATTGGCAGCGCGCATCTTCCGGCGGCGGGCGGGAGGAAGGGGACGGGGCGAGGGGCGGCGGCGGTTAGGGGTTTACCGCCAGCGTCGCTCACGCGCGAGCGGCGGTTTGGCAGATCAAGAGAACGTTTCCCACTCTACACAGACAATCTTCTTCTCCCACGAATCTGTAGTGTAGATGGCGTGTGATGCCATTGGGTTTGATATTACACTGTTGCGGAGTTCAATATTGTCATCGTGTTATCTATTGTCATTCATCAAGGGTAGGGGTCGACATGAGAGATTTGGATAACCCAGGTCGTCCAAGCAATTTAATTCCTATTATTACATCTCTCACGTCATAATAAGTTTGCCACCTTTCCTATGTTTCTTCCAAAAGAATTTTTGAAAAAATGGGCCTAATTTTTTTAGGAAGCATGATGAATTGATGACTGAAAAACACACCTACAGCGACAAATATAATTACTTCTTACTAGCAGACACTGCACACTCAAAGTTAATTAAAACAGATCAAATGTAATCGAAGTCGTATCTGACGAATCCGTCAATGTCGAAGGAGCTCTCGCTTTTGGGGAATTCCCAGTCCAAGCATCCGTTCATAGGATCCCACTCCCACTCCGGCAAGCGCATCACACCCATCAGCTCTTGCACCTGCGTTGACTGCTCGACGATGAACTCTGCCACATTGCACGACATGCCAGCCCGCAACTCCTCCTCCGGTGAACTGCAGAAAGCTGAAGATGTGTGCGTTTCCTCCAGGACGCCGTCGTCGTCACAGGACGACGGCCAAGGCGAATAACCACCGCTTGGCTGGTGTTCAGTACTGGCCGTGCTCAAACCGAAGTTGATGACGAATGGCGCTGGCAGTGGCGGCTCGACAGCGTCGTGGCGGCAGCAGTTGTGCTCGTCGAAGTAGGTGATGAGGTAGACGCCGGGGTCGGTGTCCGACTGCTGCACCTGCCGCCTGGCCATGCAGCCGCGGTCGTCCTTGTAGGTGCAGCGGAAGTAAAGCCTGATCATGCACATTGCAAGATCACTAAGATTAGTTGTCATTCAGCATTCAGTTCAGCAGAGATGTCTTGACTCTTGATGAATTCAGATTTCAGACAGACCTGGGGTAGTTGCTGCCGTGGATGTCCTTTTGGCCATACTTCCTCCAGATGAAGCCGTCCTCCATTGTTCCTTTCTTCTCAACTCGTGTCCCCATCTCTCCGCGGTTCACCCTGCAGATTAAGTAGTAGATTATACGTTATAGTACTGAGAGGCACTTTCTGGTTTGACTTAAGCTGGTAATTAGCTCGAAAGGACTATGCAAATTTAAGGATTACCTCATCCTCTTGGATCCCGTTGCCGCAGGAGGAGGAGCCAGCTGGCCGCCACCCCGCTCCGGCTTGCGCTTCCTGGAACTGCCGGCAGCCTCCTCCGTTCCCGTGCCTCTGTGCAAGGCGGCTAGAGCTCGGTCGCAGCAGCGGAGGATCTGCTCGGCCAGATCCCGGGGACCATGGGGCGTCGTCGTTGCCCCTGTGCCAACGACAGCCGGCAGCTGGCCAAGCATGGCCTTTAGCAAGGCAGCCGACTCCCTTCCCTTGGCCACGAGCTCAGTTGCAGCACAAGCCGGCATACTTGCCATTGCCATCCTTCTTCCCTACCAGTGCGGAGTACTAGATTTTATAGAGCTACCAGTCCACCACTGAGCTTCGTTTAGAAGCAGGAAAGCGCCTTCCGGAATCCGTCAGAGTAGGCGACAAATTACACATTTGAGCACATGTCTTATTTGTGTTCATGTGCTGCACTGCTGCTGCTGTCCCTACCTTAGGCCTTAAACAGGCACATTTGGATATGATTAAATTGCGGGCGACACCGGGATAGATTGAAACTGGAGCAGGGAACGCCTGTAGATCGGAGGGGGCTCAGGCATCCAAACAAAACAGCCACTTGCATTGCATCATGCAGTGCATACCTGCATGGTCAACTGATGGTGATGGCTTCATTCACTGGAACCCGGCCTCGTCCATAGATATAGAGTGACTTAAAAATGAGCTCTCTTGCCGTCTGAGTGCATGCAGCCCAGCTTGCAGGTGTGTGAACGACGGCTCCAGCTGGTGTCATGGTGTGTGTGCGCACATGCGTTTGCTTTGATCGATGTCAGCTGACCTTACGCGTGAGTACACAAGAACGGAAACTAAAATATGTTACCAACGCGTTAACCCCTATCATTATTAGTTTCTTATTAGCTACTCCGAAAATTTAAACACGTGAAGCAGACCTGACAGCCCTGTTAATTTTTCTTGCCGTTCAAAATCTGAAGCGAGACTGATATGTGCACCCGGCCCCTAGTTACAAGTCGTCGGATATGGACGGAGTACCTAGATAGACGGTGGAAAAAGTTCGTGAATCAACAAGTTAATTACTCCGCCACTCTCAGGACCATCTAGTTAGCTCATTTCGACATTCGTTTTGTTGCATTCGTTCTCGTCAACCTTCGTGGTCTCCTCCCGAGCGCCTTCCTAGGGCGACTCGGGAGGCCCTCAACTCCGCCGCAAAACCACTGCTCCTCCCGGCCTCCCTCCGGCCGCCGCCGCCGCTCTCTAGCGTGCGGTGGCGGCAGCCAGCTCCTCCACCTCCTCCCCCCTCGCCCCTTTCCTCCCTATACCGCCTCCTTCCTCGATCTCCAGCGGTTTCTTCGGATCCGGCAGGTGGAGGACTTGTGTCCTCCTTCGGTGGCGCCACTCCTGCAGTCGGCCGGGCGTCGCCTGCGTCTTGACCAGCCACTTCTACGGCGGCAGATCGGATGGCGTTTCCAACGCCTGGTGGCTGTTTCACGGGGCGACAGTTTGGGTGAAAGCCCTGCCTGGTATCCTACGCCGGGCCGGCGGCGGTGGTACTGATTGTGTCACTCTCCTTGTTGAAGGCGTCGCTGGCTGTTGCGCCCATGGGCGTTCGATGGCTGGGTGCAAACCTTGTCTGGTTCTCTGGGCTGACGGCGGTGGCGTTGGCTCGTCGTCGAAGTTGTTGTTTGTTAAGGCCAAGATCTCCTAGCGCATGTTGTTCTGCTACATAGCTAGTCGAATGTGGTGCTCAATGGCGTAATAGCTCGGCTGTTGGTGGGCAAGCGTATCTGCACCAGGTGCTTTGTGCTTTTGTCTTGGAAAAGCATCCCGTCTTCAATGGTGGTAGGTGTCTAATGTTTCCAGTACCCTTTTAAGGTCTGACAAACGTGTTTGGTGGCTCTGTCTTGACGTTGGTGGACATCACGGAACAAGCTTTTTTACCGCGTAGGACTACTCGAGCCCCTTGTTGAGGATGCAATTTTTTTCCGTCAATTTCTTTCCTTTTATTTTTTTGTTGTTGTAATAATTTGGACTGATTCTACCCACGAGTAGATGAAGCCGGGACAGTTTCTATCCTTTATTAAAAAAGGCATGAGGGGCACAACCCCCATTGTTTCTCCTACCCTACCCTGCGCCCACCTTACCCAACTACTAATCCTCACCTCCTAACTAACTCATAGTTGGGTGGACGTTCTGGTTGCATCCTCGTCAAGTCAGCTCTGTACTTGATCGTTGTCTCCACACAAAGATATCCTTCTTCACGAGGGAAGGATGTAGCATCGGCTATCTTTGACCTACAATTCATGTTTGCACCTTTGTTGGAGTCACTACACTTATTAGAGATCTAGCAATAGATCATCACTTTATTTAATTAGAGGATCTGGTCGATCCCTCATAGATCGAGATTTCAGCCATTAGCTGGCACGTGTGGCCACACACCTGAAGCATGTGGAGCTACCAAGTTTGGACCCCATTCATGTATTCGGCCCTCTTTGGTCCCTATGCAGAACCACACTGGAGAGCATACTCTCATTAACAACATGATCGAGCTCTTCAATCAGCGCTTGTTCTCGCGTTAGCCGTTAGGTGCTCTCCAACACTGTTGATTCTTGCCTCTCTTGAGGCGGCTTTGCATGTTCGTCGACTCATGGTGCATGAGGGCACATGTCTGCCAGAACAATAGAGTCCTTGGTGTGTATAACACATGTGTAATTAGTCAAATTCTATCACTGGCGTGATGAAAATAGAGCAAGCCATTGTGGATGTAGTGGTTCCCTCGAAGGCCCCCATTGTTCAAGTAATAGAGTTGATGTTGCTAGGTGTTGTCACACTTATTGTGGATATTGTTCAAGTGGAGGACACATCTTATGATGAGAAAGTTATTTCATAAGTGACAGTTTGAAAGCCCTAGTTTGGTTGTGGTTATTAATTGATGAAATCTAAGTGTACTAGCCTTTTTTTGAAACTAAGTTTACTAATCTCTTTCTCATGAGGATATGCAAAAGATAATTTGGTACACACCAAGATGTGGAACTAGATGTCCATGGTGATGAAGGTGGATAAGTGCTGATGATCAAGGCTCCAATTTGGAAAAATAATAAAGAGAAACCAAAAATGCAAAGAGATCAAGACAAAGGTATTGATAGCTTTTTTTTTTTTGAACCAATCAAGACACCATAGAGGGTATGATTGGGTTTACGAGACAGGCATACTATTAAGGCGGGTGATCTTGACGTGATTACGGTTATTTAAGTGCCACTAGGTGACTTAACTCCATGCATTACATTAGGACGCCGAATGTTGCTCTTGTGCACCTCAGATTGCTTGCGGTGTCGTCTCTATTGGCCATGGCGCTGGTCTCAAGATTAAAGCGAAGTTGACGCCTTGTCTTCCCCACGAGTCGCCAAAAGTATGTTGACACAAATTAGGGTTTGCACCAACACACCGGTAGGGCTTTGGATGCCCACGAGGTTGCGATCAACCTGTAACGGACGAAAGGATCACAACTTGATCACCCAAACCGATCTAGAGACTAGTAGAGGCGATGTAGAGCTTGATCTCATTTTGAAAGCGGCTTCGGAACAACCTCGGAAGGATCCGTCGGGAGGATGCACGCGAAGGGTCTTCTAGGATCGACAAAGCCACCTAGAACGCCAACGAAATTCATCTAGAAAGTCGCCGGACAGCAGATTAGGGTTTGGAAGAGGTAAAAAAAGAGTTGATAGATTGATTTGTGTCGATTTAATGTAGATGGCATCAAATCGGCCATAAGCCTCTCATTATATAGATGGGGGGTGGTCTGATCCCCATAGGAAACCGCACGGATACATTTCCAAACACCATACCTTCCAAAATCGATCTAAAAATTGAATCGGTTCGGACACAAACTGCTCGCGTGCGTCTGCGAACGGCGTCGGATGCCGATTTGGAGCGCGTCGGACGTGGTCCGAGAGCCTTGCGGGAAAAAGGTGCGGACACCGTGAGAAAAGTGTCGGACGCTCGGGCATAGCGTCGGCGTCGTGCGCCGGATCGATCCGATGGGGGCTGCGGCTTTGAGGCACCACGGGACCGTCCGTCGAACGGCGTCGGGACGCGCCTCGGCCGCAACTTCGGCGTCCGGCAAGGCGTCCGCGTGTCACTCGACCTGCCACTCTCCTCGTCCGGGTTTCTTCATCTTTTGGTCCCTTTGTAGAATTCCCATCATGTCCACAACATCTTTGACACGTTAATTCATCGAAAATTGTGCCCGGACATTTTTGGGTGTCAATAGTAACCATATACTCTGTTTGTCCCATGAAGTATGTCGTTCTCTACGAAGCGACATGGGTACCAAGGGAAGCTAGAAGACCTACTCGAAATGCACATGATGAGCCTGCAGACTACTACTCCATACATGGGCGAGAGCAAGTAGAACCGTGTTTAGAGGGAGAGGATGGAGGTCTAGTGGCGGCAAATGAAGCGAGAGAACCAATGCGTAGGAGGAGCCTGACCGGGGCTAGCTTGAGGGGCTAAAAAGCCGAGTCCGTGAGACAACAATCTGCTCGTGAGCGGCGTACTCCGTGGGGACGGAGGAGTACATAATCTAATTTCAACACTTACCGGATAAATACGCAACTAGAACGTATATAAATCTCCGAACTACGAGTCATTTAAGATACCGTGCAACAAAGTTAACAATACCACACGATAGAACCTTTATTTAGCCAAAATATCGGACTCTTTTTCTCATTACAAAACAGTGTCAGATGTCTTTATCTTATCAGCCGAAATCATTAGCCGAACAGTAAAAAAAATGAAGCGGGCTCCCTATCGGTCAGTAGCGCCGGCTCTGCAGAAGCGGGCTCGGCGAACTGTAGCCCAACGCGCGGTGCAACGGCTGTGGCGGCAGCTGCTGTCCACTGTCCCCAAACGCGCCACTGTTCCAACTGCCGGGGTCCGACACTGGTTGCGGGTACAACGCCCGAGTCGTCTTGTGCGGCACCGAGCCACCGACGCCCGCGGTCACCGCCATCATCTCAAGCACCTCCTCGCACCCGCCGCACCGCAGCCTGACGACCTTTCCACGTGGCAGCCCCGTCGTTGCCGGCGCCTGCAGCAGCTCGGAGCAGCTGCCGCAGACCAGGAACGGCGCACCGCCCAAGACCGGGCGGCAGTGGTTCTTCCGCCGCTCGCTGCGGTAGCCGCCGGACGACAACGACGACGAGCCGGTGCTGCTCGCGTTCCGGCGGTGGCCGCGCCCGCGCTCATCGATGTGCAGCGCCCGCGCGAGCTGTGACTCCAGCCGGCGGAACAAATGGGCGTCGCGCGGCGCAAACGCTCTCCTGCTGCTCGACGCCGGCTCGATGGCGGCGATCAGGCCTCGGAGGTTGTCTAGCGCGTTGACCAGCTCGTTGTTGAACACCGGGTCCCTCAGCGGCAACTGCGGGACGCCATGCCCGCTCATGTCCAGACGAGCCGGTCGATGCCTCGAACGCTTGCGATCCCAGGAGCGATCTCCGGGTGCGCCGCCGCTCGCACGCTTTCCTCGGCGAAGAACCCTTCCTCCGCCTCTGAATCCGTTGTGACCAGCATGCCGTAACCCAGAACGCTGGAATCAGAGTCAGAGCCCGACGGGCGCCTTGTTCGTCGGGAGAACGGCCGGAGCCTGTCTTGATCATCTGAGTCAACGAAGCCATCGTCGTCACATCGAGCACTAGTAGGTGCGCCATTGCCAAGAATGACCCGCCGTACGAAACCGAATCCTCCATCTGGTGCTGGCGAGGAAGAACGCGGGCGCGGAGGCGCAATGTCCTGGTGGAAGTGGAATAACGGAGGGTGATCGCCACCGACGTCGACGACCGGAGACAGCTTGTTATCGAGTTCATCGGAGAACACCGACGCAGTGTCCACCGAGAGGATCTCAAGTTTGCTCAGGGCCTGGTCGATTTCTTCCGTCGGCACAGGGTTCTTGCCTGCAGATGAAGAGAACCAAGAAAGCAGCACACATCAGACACACGAAATGGTAACAAGAAAAACTCGATGTCTTCAGAAATTACAGTACGTGGCACCGATGATCGGGGTGCGGCATTTGCTGCAGAAGAAGATGGCTGTTTCAGAGTTCTGGTAGATCATGGTCCGGCAGTATGGGCACCGGCCAAACCGCATTTTGATCTCTCCCGACTCCATCATCGTCGTGCTTTCTCTGTGTAAGATTCAGAGAGATTGTTCAAGGAAGGCTCGGTGTCAGGGGAATGGTTCAGGCTTCAGAGGCTTTCAGAATGTGAACATGCTGCGGATTGATCAGTCGAAATTACGAAATGCGCATGATTTAAGCTAAACATTTCCAATCAATCAATGAGACCTTCATTGGAGAACAACTGTAGGCATGTAGTGTATCTTACAAGTCAAAGCTTGTCGAAGGGGGGATTGTGTTCTTCTGAACGTGGCGAAGACCAAATGCCAATGCAGAAGCCACGTCGGGAATAAAAATAAAGCAACAGACAAACGCACCTGATTGTTAAAGTTTCAAAATCCTTCACCACAATCTATCGGCTTGGAGAGAAGGATATGAACGGCATGAGCAACACGCCGCTCTGCTGGAGAGACATCGTTTATGGGGTTTCTGAAACTTGACGGCAAAGGGAGATTGTGGAGGAGGAACAGCAGCAGCACGGAGAACGAGTTTCAACGTTCTTGGGCCAGTTAGGACACAGCAATCAGATTTTTTTTTTTTTTTAGTAAGGCAATCATTAGGAGGTTGGGGGACAATTTGATGCTTGAAAATGGTGGAGTTGGGATGCACGTAGGTAGGGGTTGTTGGCCCCTGCCAGATAAAAATTGAACGCGTCTTCTTTCGTATGGTTGTTGTAGTTTGTCTTTCTGGACGAATACCTTTGCAGCAAAAGCAAAATATTTGCCCAAATTACGGGGAAAAAACATTAGAGGGAGCTAACGTGGTGAAAAGAGTTTTTTTTTTTTTTTTTTTTAGAAAGGATGACGAAAGCTTTGCCACATTTTTATTAGACAAAGTGGAGAAAAGAGTGTGCAGTTTTTATAGGTTCGAAGAAGTACGGAGCAATTACTAGGTGATAATTGTCTGCTACTTCCTCCATCCTAAATTGTAAAAGTTTGACCACTTGTTTTATTCAAAGAAATTATGTAAATATAGTAAAATTTAAGTCATTCTCAAAAGAATCTTTATTAATAAAGTAAGTCAATGAAAAAAATAATATTTTACATAAATTTTTAATAAGACGAATGTCAAATTTGTTGTCAAAAAAAATTAAATGACTTATAATATAGGATGGAGGAAGTACGTGCGCAACAGCCCAACATACAGAACAGTGCAACTATGGAGGCCCGGCGGATGCAAACCCAGTAGACCTCTTAGCGGCCACTGCTGGTGTGTCTCCATCGGCCCTAATTCTCAATTAATGACGTGGGCGAAAATCATTTGTTAGAGCGTCTTCAAGAGTACACAAAAAAGACGTAGAGCACTGTACGAAACAAGATTGATGAAGGCAGCAGAAGGTTTTACATTTCTCCTTTTTTTTTTTTTTTGGATTGGTAATGTAGGGTGTGCATGCACGACGAAGTGACTCACCAATGAGGACGAGGATGACAGCCAAGATGAACTTGAGCACGCTTGTGACGCAGAGGTGCTCGATGAAGCAGAGCAAGTCCCATGTCCCCGAGCAAACACGCCTTTTGGTGACAGAAAGGAAAGTAAAACGAGATCAGTGGTGTCCAGTTCAGATTCAGCCGCGAAAGTAGTAGTGGTTAGAGCACCTAAGCAGCACCTAATTCGACTTCCCATGAAAACGAATTTAAATCGTCCGTATTATATAAAAAATTAGAAAAAACAGGTTGGCTTCCTGATGACTTTGGTAAGAAAGAAAATCAGATTCTGCCTAAAAATATAACACTCTTGGTTGTCTTGAGATGAACGACGTACTCGCAGGAGACAGAGTTGAACGGCGACGAGATGACATTCCAGCCAACCCACCGAAGTCACTCGCCGCCGTGCCGATGACAGAGCCCATCGATCGAGATTCAGCCTAGAAATATACTCACTCCGTCCCATAGAGTTATAACAAAATAAATTAATCAATATTTAAATATCTTTATTGATAAAATAAGTTATAACAAAATAAATTATATTTGTCTGCAAAAAGTTTGAGTATCACGAATCGTGAGCAGATGGCGCGTAATTCGAGGGTGACAAACTTAGAGTGTGCGTACATCTTCTCCATTTCGTGCATGAGGTGGGACTTGGGCCAGCTACTTTGTGCCATGTCGTGCGCTCTAGGCACACGAGGCACATCCGGGTATATGTCACCAGCAGCTTACCTGAGGACCCATCTTCCAGCCGGCCCAGGAGGATCCGGCCCAACAACGTCAGGCTGCAAGGTCCCGAATGGGCCACCGCTACGTCAGCAAGAAGCACGCCAGTGGCTGAGTATTAGAGGAAGAGAGCTGGGAGCGAGAGGGCAACTATCATTTGAACACTTATACTTTCCTGTACTAGTAGTAGATCTACTACCACTTGTAATTAGGAGTAAATCTACTACGCTGCAATAGAAGTAAATCTACTACCGCCGTCCTCGCTATTCCGGTGAGCGGCTAGCTTCAATAACCGTCTCCGTTAGCCAACTGCTAACATTGGTATCAACTCCACCCTTCCACGGCCACGGTCTGGATCCCATCCCACCCACCCCGAGCACTTCACGTGCAGCGGCGATCTCAGCCGGCGCCATGGACCCGTGGTGAGCTCAAGTTCGACGGCGTGATCCGCATCGCCGACCTCCACCCGACCGGCCTTCGTCCGCGGGCGCCTCGAGGCCGCTTATCGCCCAGCCCGAAATTTGGAAGCGCTCCGGTCGCCTCCGTCGCGTGCGTAATTTTTGCCCGTGCTCGAGGGATACGCTCTTGGGCCGAACTCTAGCGCGCGCGCCCGTCGTCATGAACAAGCGGGCGCCCCGCCGGGCGCGGCGTCTCCGACCTCGGGCCGCGTCCTCAACTTCAGGCTCGTCCGCTACCGTGAGATCGGGATGCGCGCGGCAGCGTCGAGCTTTGAGCGGCGCAGCTTCGCCGTCGGCGGATCGGCGGCGCGGATCGAGAGTTCCCTCTTCAATCTCATCCCGACTTGGGCGCCTTGATTCGCGGCCCGGCAGGACCTCCGCTCCCTACTTGGGCGGTGGTGATCCCGAGTTGGTTGCCGGCCTCGTCTGCGCGCGGATTCCCAACCGGCGGGCCCGTGGGCACGGCGATCGGCGACTACTACGGGATCCGCGTGGTGCCATGGCGGCCATCGCCCGATCCGGCCAATGGTATGTCGATTCCCCAAATTTTCCCCCTCCGCTCATGGCGTCAACCCACCTCCCTACTTCCGGCCGTATCCCCCACCACCGCCGCCCGTATCCCCCACCGCCACCCGGTTGACCCGTCGCCCAATTCGGCCGCACCACCAAATTCATCCAACTCCTCCCCAATTTGCCAATTCCCTTACCCAAATCCATACCCAGCCTTCCAATTCCACCTATCCACCATTCAATTCCCCACATAATCACCCCCAATTCCAATTTCCGTACCCTTGAGCCCCAATTTCCCTCACCACCAAGCACATAGCCAGCAAAGCATAACCCACGGCTTGGCCAACTCCCCAAAATCCGGTTCCACGGTTCGGCGGTGACAATCCTAAGGCGTGGCTCACTCGAGCCGAACTACTTCAAGATGTATCATGTCCATTACAATATGTGGATCACGGTGGCCACTCATCATTTCCTGGCGCCCGCACGATGGTTGCGATCGGGTGGAAAACCAAATTCAGCACATCTCTTGGGAATCCTTCCAATCCATGCTCCTTGGCGGTTCGGCCCGCTGATCGGCCGAATTTCTTTGCCGCCAAATGTTCCATATCGGCATGACCTCTACGATCCAGCGAATCGTTGACAAATTCACGGCTCTAGTTGAGCAGCGGCTCGCCCCTACTAGCCTAATCCGGACCCACTAGCTCATGTCCAACGTTTCATTGACATGTTACGCCACGACATTCGTTCGGTTGTCATGGTTTTCGACCTACGAGTTTGGATCTTTGCCTGCACTCTCGCTCATTACGGGGAGGAAGGGGAATCGGGGCCGGGCCCAAGGAGTTCAAGCAACAAGGCGGGTGCTGGGCGGCGAATCGCGGGGTGATCAAAGGCCCTCCCTGCGGCTGCGATGCCGCGTCCACCATCACGATGTTGCGGGCAGCAGCCGCGCTCGGTGGACAAACGCCGACCTCCCGAGGCCCTTACTGCCGACGACAAGCCGGGCGACTGCTTGGCGAGTACATAAAGCTCATGACTGTGCATGTCTTTGCGGCAATAAGTGGGTTCGCGGTCATCGCTGCCCCCCAAGTCCCATTGGCTCACGCCATTCGGGAAGTTTGGGCGTACTTTCCCGATTCGTTTCACGACCCGGAGATGCGGTGGAGGCTTACGGCAGATGAAGCTCGGGCTACGGATGAGCCTCGAGGCTTATATGATTATGCGGGCACCGGCTCGGGGCGGTGTTGATCCAATCAAGACTATGAAGTTTTCGGGGTTCGGTCAAGGGTCGACAGTGTCTAATCCGCTTGACTCGGAAGCACTCTTTCTTTCATCAGCGATTACATTTGCCGCTCGGTTATCGGTGTTCAGCGGTTGGCCGAGCCCTTCTCTGTCAAAGTGGCTGGTGGTGAAGTGCGCCCGGTGCACCTCATTCATTCCTAATGCGGCCAGTACGTCCAAGGGTATGTGTTCTTCTCTACCTTGGCGCATGCGCCTCAATGTGCGCCTCACGACATGATTGTCGGTATGGATTGGCTCGAGAGGTTCTCTCCGATGCATGTTATTTGGAGAGCTAAGTGGTTAAGAATTCCCTTATGACAAGGGCCAAGTCACTCGATTTGTGAACCGATCGACTCGGTCGGCAACCTCCATCCATCTACTTCATATTCACACGCGATGTTCCGCCAAGGAGGTGTTGGATCTGGCTGTTCGGGCTTTGGTGGATGATTTCCATGAGTTGTTTCAAGAGCCTCGAGACCTACCACCAAGAAGACCTTTGTGACCATACCATACCCTTGGTTCGGGCATCTCTGTTGCCATCACGGCAATACCGCTACAAACCGGCTCGAAGGATGAAATCGAAGCAAGTGTAATGCGAAATGTTGAGCTCGAGAATGATTCGGCCTAGCACCGACTCCTTCTCTTCTCCGTCTTTGTTGGTCAAAGAAGGATAATTCATGGCGTTTACATTGTCGATTACAGGTTGCTCAACTCCACGACCGTCAAGTCCAAGTTTCCTATTCACGTGGTTGATGAGCTACTCGGCGAGTTGTCTCAAGCTCGGTTAGTTCACTACTCTCGATCTTGATGCGGGTTCAATCGGATTCGAGCTCCGGTGAGGAGTACAAAAAGCGCTTTTCGGACCCATTGGGGTCGGTTTGAGTACACGGTAATGTCGTTCGGTTTGGTGGAGCACGAATACTTTCAAGGGGCTATGAACTGCGCACATTACATCCGGGGCTTCGCAGATTTGCTATTGTCTTCTTCGATGATATTTTGGTCTCTGATCTTGATTTTGAGACTCACCTTCATCATCTGCGCCAAGTGTTTGAGTTGCTTGAGGCTGATCAATGGAAAGTCAAATTTAGCAAGTGCCAATTCGCCGGCGGTCAATCTCTTACCTCGACCATGTTGTAAGTGAAGGCGGGTGTGTCGGCCAGATCAAGCAAGATTACGGCGGTCCCGGTCTTGGCCTATTCACGGTGATGTCAAGGGCTGCGGAGTTTTCTCGGCCTTGCGAGGATACTATCGTAAGTTTGTCCAAAACTTTGTTCTCTTAGCTTCGTCGGATTGCCGATCTGTTGAAGAAAGGGGCGTGTTCTCTTGGACTCCTAGCGCACACCGGCATTGAGGCACTAAAGGCGACTCTTGTTCAAAGCACCGCTTCTTTGTCTATTCGATTTCAACAAGCCCTTTCAGCTGCAGACTGATGCGTGTGATTCTGGTGTCGGGCTTGATCTTGTTACAAGATGGTCACGCTCGGCCTTTTGTCACCGTGCTTTGGGACCACGTACCCGGTGCTTTGTCTACTACGAGAAGGAGTATCTCGCAATTCTTGTTGCGGTGGAAACTTGGCGCTCCTACTTACAAGCATGGGGAATTCACCATCTTTACCGACCATCAAACCTTGACTCATTTGCACGCGATCGGCGCCTCAACACCCGTGGCAACTCAAAATGCATCATAAGTTGGCGGGCTTGCGGTTCGTATCGTTTACAAGCTTTGGTGCATCTAATGCGGTGGCCAGATTCTCTCTCAAGGTACCTGTTCCACCCGGTTCAGCTCAAGCCATTTCGCGGCGGTACCGCCGGCTTTTACGAGGTGGATTGGCGGTTACATGCATGACCACGAGATGGTTAAAGTTGCTTCAGGAACTGGTCGGCCCGCCGGTCTCGACCACCGTTCACACTTGTCTTCGGGTGTTCTTCGTTACGATGGCGAGTCGTGATTGGCAATAACATCAAGCGCGGTAGAAACTTATTGCAGCCTTGCATGATAGTGCTCTCGGCGGCCACTCGGGTTTCCCGGTAACCCACCGGCAAAGTCGAAGCTATTTTTACGGCGGTCTCAAGTCGGTGATCGGGACATATGTGGCCAAGCGCCTTTGTGTGCATCAAGCCAAGCGGTCGGTCTCGATACTCGGGGGTTACTTGCTCCCCTTCTGTGCCGGTAGAAACACGGCAGAGTCTTGGACGATGGGCTTTATCAATGGCCTTCCAACATCGGGTCCGGCAAACTCTATCATGGTGGTGGTCGACAAGCTTAGCAAGTATGCTCATTTCATACCGCTACACCATCCATTCCACGGCACTCAAGGTGGCTCAAGCTTTCCTCGATAATGTTTTTAAGCTGCGGCATGCTTTAGATGATCGTTCGGGCCGAGACCCAATCTTCACTGCGGACTTACGGCAAAGCTCTTTTCGTCAATGCGATGTTACAGCGTCCCTTAGCACATCTTATCACCCGTAGACCGACGGCCAAGCCGAATGGGTCAACCCGGTGTCTCGAGACCTTCTGCGTTGCTTAGTGCATTCTTGCCCGGAAAGCCGGTACAAGTGGATGTCCACGGTCGAAGTTTTGGTATAACACCGACCATCATTAAGCTCTTGGGAAATCACCATTTGAGGTTCTCTATGGACACCCTCCTCGACACTTTGGCCTCTCGGTTGACATTGTCTCTCCCGATTTCACGATGTCAATACATTCTTTGGAGGAACGCAAGACTATGCTTTCAGTGCGATGCGCCAACACCTCCTCGGGCTCAACGAGAGGATGAAGACCATGGTGACAAGAAGCGATCACGAACGTTCCTTCGGTGTGGGCGATTGGGTTTTCCTCCGTCTCGACCTTATGTCTAGGCATCATTGGCACCACGCTCAACAACAAGCTAAGCTTCAAGTATTTCGGTCCATATCGGATCTTGTCCAAGATTGGAAAGGTGGCCTACAAAGCTGCCGAGCTGCCACCATCCTCAGCTATCCACCCGGTATTCCATGTCTTGCTTCTCAAACCAGCTCGGCTTACGTACCTTGGTTTTGGTGCATTGCCGGACCCCAGAGGACATCTTTTGCAAGTCCCGAGAACAAGTCTTGAAGACTTCGTCTCCATCATCGAGGCTCCCAAGGCGTGCAACAATTGCTCATCAAGTGGTCATGTCTTGGCACAGACTTGGCAACTTGGGAGGGGCGCCGAAGTGATCAAGCAAAGGTTCCGGCGGCGCCGGCATGGGGCATGCCTCTACCCAAGGAGGGAGGAATGTCGGCGGCGGCTTACTCGAGGACCCGTCTTCCGGCCGGCCGGGAGGATCAGCCAAGAACGTCGGGCCGCCAAGGTCCCGAATGGGCCACCGCTTCGTCGGCAAGAAAAAGCGCCGGTGGTGAGTATTAGAGTAAGAGAATTTTGGGGCGAGAGTGCAACTATCATTTGAACACTTATACTTTCTGTACTAGTAGTAGATCTACTACCACTTGTAATTAGGAGTAAATCTACTACATTTGCAATAGAAGTAAATCTACTACCGCCGTCCTCGCTATTTAGGTGAGCGGCTAGCTTCTTCTTCGTCTCAGATTAGCCAAGCGCTACTTGATATAGCAAGATAAATCTTTTCTTGGATCTAAGGCCTTGTTTAGTTCTCTTTAAAGTTCTAAGTTTTTCACTCTCTTTCCATCACATCAATCTAGGGATACAGCGGTAAATATAGATGAAAATATAACTAATTACCACAGTTTGGTTGTAAATCACGAAAGCGAATCTTTTAAGCCTAATTAGTCCATGATTAGACAATATTTCACGAAATACAAACGAAAGTGCTACGAAAGTTAGAATTCTAACATTTTGAATTTTAGGTACATCTAAACAATGCCCAAGCATGACCATGGCATTTGGGCACGTCTTCTAGTGTGTCACATTAGTGTCACATCGAGTCAAAGCACAACCCTCAAGATATCTTTACTAGGCCATGTTTAGTTCTTTGAAAAGGAAAACCGAAAAGTGCTACACTACTGTCACATCAAATCTCTTAGCATGTATGGGCACTAAATGTAGGTAAACAAAAAACAAATTGCATAGTTTGATTGAAAAGTGCGAGGCGAATCTTTTGAACCTAGTTAGTCCACGATAGGACAATAATTACCAAATATAAACGAAAAGTGCTACGATGGCGAACCCAAAATATTTCACCAACTAAACACACCCTAATTACGCTTCTCCACTCGTGATATATAAAAATATATTTTTGTGTGTAATATTTTAATGAATTTCATCATTTATTCAAGAACTTCGATTAATTACATTGTAATGTGTTTAAGTGTCATTTTTATGTCGGTCCAAGCCCCATATATGGGCCGCGCTTTGCAACCTATCCATTCTCATCCTTATGAATTCCACCATGGGGACGGCGATGCGACTCGATTCCTCTTTTGTTTCTTGCACCGGTTGTTGAGATTCGCTACGGCGCCTAGCTACCTACTCCCTCCGTCCTTTTGAAAGTGTTGTTTGAGAAATATGCCTCCCTCATAAACACGGACGATACTTTTAAAGGGACGGATGGAGTGCTGCGTAGGTGACGTGGGCCAAAATTACTCGATGGTGAGAGCCTTGTGACCTCATCCGAGGCGGCGGAGGAGCATGGTGGCGCCATACCTTGTTTTTTCCCAATAATCAAATTCTTTAAATTTTCGGATCATTTACGTTCGGGTTTTGTTAGTCGGTGTCATGGATATGCATTAAGGACTCATCATTTGATGGCAGAGGAATTTAGGAAAAAGAATCCCCTACATCGGAATTGGAGGGGCAAATATTTCTAAATCAGTGTACATTGCTACAAATAAAAAGTTTGATTGTGCGCAGATCACCAACTTCACCACACCTTTGTTTTTATCCATCCTCCGCCCTTTGGACCTCGTCATATTTGGTGATACCACCACCGCTACATTGAGCGAGAGGTTAGGTTTGCTACAACCGTGGCTTCACTTCTCGTACTACATTGCGGTATCTGAGAACTAGTATCCTTTTAGGTGTCAACAATAGGTATAAGTGTAGATCTAGGTGACGTGGAATACAGATATTCTTGATGTCCTAAAACAGGCCCAATTCGAAGCAAAGGCCCGGTAATGGCGGACCCAACTCCTCACGAGATCTTGCGACGGGGCCGAGCTCTTCCCGCCTCGTGCGAGCTTCAGGCTCGCCGGCGGACATTCTTCGGAATCTCGGGATGAGCTCTCGATGCGAGCTCTCCCGTCACAATCCAAGCTCGAGCTCGCCAATGGAGACATTCTTCCGTCTCGGACGAGCTCCGCGAAGACCGAGGCTCCCCACCGTACGAGAGCTCGAGCTCGAGCGCTCGGTATATAGCACTTCTACTGTCTCGGACGAGCTCACCATCCATGCGGTGCGGGCCGGATGCGGCGGAAAGCCCATGCGGGCGCCACGGGCTATCGTCGGGGGCTACAGTGACAAGAGATCGGTGGGAGGAGCGAGATCCCGCCGCGCGGCCGAGGAAGCGTGGGAACAAGCCCATACCAGCGCCAAGCATAATGGACGACAACTACAAGACAAAGCGCGGCCTCGGCGATGTTGCCGAAGCTCCCCGCAGCTCTCTGTCCACACATTTTCCTGCGACCGCGCCCGTACCCGCCTTTCGCCCGAGGCGGCGGTTACGCGCGAGTCGGCCAGCCGGGCGGCGCGTGCTGGCGGGCGGTGGGGCGTATTGCGGCTGTGCGCGCTTGCGAGCTTCGGTGCTCCTCCACACCCGGACCGCCGGAGGCTCGAGCTTCGGCGACATTTGTCTGGGATGTCGAAACCCGAGCCCCCCTACGCACTCCTGAGAACCAGCGGCGGGCTACGGCGTGCGGGGCGGTGACGGCGTGCGCTTGGCCGCAGCCGAGGGCGATCCGGCGTGCCACGCACCCGACACTAATTACTCTCCACCCCTTCAGCTTTGTATTCCTTCTCCTTCGAAGTCCTCCTCTCGGTGGCCTCATGTATCCCCCTTGCAACTATAAAGGGGCCCTAGGCCACGCATCGGAAGGAGGCAAGATCTCAAGCTTCAAGCCCACAAGAATCTCCACACATACACGCACGAACACGGAGACACAGGGCTCATCTCCCTCTCTCGACTCGCTTGTACTAGCCCGGTATGAGCCTTTGAGCTCAGATAGTGCAAACTTGGACTAGGGAGCTCGATTAGCCCGAACCGAGTATAAATCTCATCCTTTGTTCCTTGACTTAGGCCATCTTAGCACACACTAGCCCGGTCGATTACTATGATCGTGGTATCGACCACGGCGGTTGGCGTGCCGGTGGGGGCAACACTAGTGTGACGAGCACCACTTCGATGGCTCCCTTCACCTCTCGGAATCCCAGCGCCCGATGTGTTTTTGGGTCATTTGGACTTCAGAGCACCGACTTCAGGGCTCCCTCGTTGGAGCCACCTTCCCTCGGCGGTCTTGCGGCCCAGCGAGGCACCTCGGCTGATCTAGCGTCTTTGCCGACTCCGTCTTGACTCGCTTCCGGCTGGGGATTCGACCCGCGCCGAGCCACGGCCTCGGCGTGACCGACCAGCTTCTTCACCAGCATTGCGGGCCTGCTCACATCCTGCATTACTGAACCAACTTCGGGGGCTCTTCCGCATAGCGTCACCTTCTCCACGCCAACATTGTCCTACAGCTGGCTGGATAGGAGGCGCTCTCCGCCACCGAGTTCGCCACCTACACCGAGATGTACCCTGAGGGACAACTTCGTCTGCGACGCCTGTGAGCAAGCAGCCTCAGACGGTCTCGGTCTCGAGGCGGCTCGCGGTATGTGGTAACCAACGACATATTTTTCCCCCGTCAAACTTACTACCATAAAGGGAGTAAAATTAAACCTTTTATACTCATATACTTTTATCACTAATAAATTCCACTTGTAGTGTCTTGTATTTTATTTTGCGATTTATAATAAAAAGCAAAGTGGAAAATCGACCAAACGCCTTTAGAAAGCGCATTATTGCAAAACCCAAGCCCAAGAGCAAATCGACCAAAACAGCCAAATCTGGGCCGGCGCAGCCCACAACTTTCGGGCGGCGACACCCACAAGACCGGGCCAGGCGAGCCCGGTGGGTGCGCCGCCCGGTAGTGCGACCGCGCCCCTCCCAGGGTTCCGATTTTCGCCCGGCCTCGGAGGCGGATTTCGTGCACCTTCCAACTCCGGGGTTTCCTTAGTTGGTCGGTTTGCGCACACAAGGAAGGTTTACCAGGTCGGTTTGGTGTAATTAGCTTAGGCCTCCTTCAAGTGTATAAGTAAGGCCCCCTCTCTCCCTCTCTCAACACACACCATTTGGAGCCTCCTCACTTTCTACTCTTCTTCTCCTCCTCTCTACTCCTCTCCTCTCTACTCCTCCACTTCTCTAGTTCTTTTTAGTCTTTAGTAGTATTTGGAGCAAGGCTAAGCTTCATTGGAGAGCTTGTACTTGGGAGAAGGAATATTCGGTATGAATACATTTATGGTTTATCCTCAAGTCTTGATCTCATATGCTTGTGCAATAGAGCTAGGGTATTTACATGTTATATTCTTGACATGTTGTTCTCGACACAATCATGATAGAAGAACTAGACTATAGTTCCTATGTCGTGGTTAGTCGTATAGAACTTAGGGCCTAACCATTCGTGCCATGTATTTGAGTAGAGTAAGAGTTGTCTTTGAGGTGGCCGATTCGTTGTGCCCTTCGGGGTTTGCTCGTGTTCTATTCCGTCCATCCGTGAGGGTGGGGGCCATGGGGACATGAGTAGTGTCTAGTATGCGGGACGTGGTGTCTGGATGCCAGGTATCCTTCGAATATATGAGTGCATGCCACGGTTGGGGGGTAGGCGGCGAAATTGGTCGTGACAAGCCTTGTCAGATCCCTTGAAATCCCCCCACGTTAGGTGTGTCTTTGTAGGAGTTCGTAAATGCACCTTCCTTCGGGCGGATGCTCGGGGAGGTCTCCCTCGTCCATCTCACTCTCGACCCTAAAACTCTAGTCATCTATGTTTGCATGATTATTAACTGGTTCTTTGCATAGCTACTTTTAGAATACTGCTCCACTTAGAATATTCTTTATTCTTTATTTTCCTTTTTATCCTTGAGGTTGGCCCAAGTGTGTGTCACACTATCTTAAACTATCATGACTTACCCCCTGTATTGAGTATTGGTCAATTTGCATGGACATGTTGTCTTGTTCATGCCCCTGCTAGAGTCCTACACCATGCCTTCCTTTGGGAAAATATAAATACTTGATACCCTGAATATCTCGGGTGAAATGCTACAACGGTATTTCCGTGCGCTTGCGGACTTGTTACGTAAATGCTCGAGAATGCCACGACATCCGTGGCGATGGTAGCTGGAATGTAACAATTCGGCGAAGTCGTTGTGGGAAGTCAACTTTATGGTTCCAGTGCTCTTGCCCTTTTTGGCACTTAAGCGGCAAAGCGCAACAAGCATTTACGGCGCCCGTTCCGGGAAGGCATTGGTTATAAAGATTCTAGAAAGACATGTTCATAATGATGTGCATGTGTAAGTAGCCATTACTCATGCGAGGCTAATCTTTCATGTTTTCTCCTATTGTGGATGAAGAGCGAGGATAGTGTTCGATTGGTTTGTCCACTGTTGAACAACTACGCCAGCGGGATCGGGAGGCACTCCTAAAGAAGAACCCAACTCATATCAAATCTTCTCTCCTACTACTCAGCCGACAAACAAACCAATCACCCTTGCATCATCTCGTATTCCACTCATGGCCAAGTCGATCCGTGACCACTCCATCCCCTCTTTTGCCAACATTGCCCGTTGGGTATTTGTCAACATGGGGTGAGAACTTTGAGCTCCCGGCCTGGCCTAATCAAGATGGTGCGAGGCAAACCAATTTTACGGTTTGCCAGAGT
>JADLZK010006061.1:0-34769 GCA_015847255.1 Hyparrhenia diplandra
CCAAAACTCATGGAATTTATTATTGAAACCCCTAATAAGGTTATCTAATTATATTTTAGTTTTCTTTTCCATGTTTTACTTGACAATTAAAAAGTATGCATTAACAAGTGTCCAGCGCTCACCGAGGCGAGCTACCGAGGTTAAGACCGAAAGCACGCCCGGTGGCGAAGAGCCAAGACGCTTCAGCTGATCGGCGAAGGGAAAGAACTCTCACAGAGGGCCTCGGGAGTGTACATGCGGTGCATATCCTCGCGAAGGAAAGAGTTGCAGAAGATACCCATCAAGGGAATGCACGGGCACCATGCTTTGCCCAAGGACCCTCGTGGGCCCAAGTCTTGAGCAAGGCTTCTCTGCCGCCCTCGGCGATCCGAGACGCCAACGGTCGTGCGCACACAAGGTGCCGAGTTCGCCAAGAAAACACACCTCGCGGGCCCCTCCAGCCCATACCATTGACATGGTGTTACGCGGTATGGGGGCTAGACATGATCGGACCCATGCAAGGCGTCGGGAGGACACACTCACGATCTGGTGGCCGTCGACAAATTCTCCAGGAGTGGATCGGGCGAAGCCGTGGTCGCCCTCGGGGCGGGGAAGAAACCGTGTCTTCCACGAGCATCATTTTCCGTTTCGGGTCCCAAACTCCATCATCACCGACCAGCGGGACCAACCCGTAGGGAAGAAGTTCCTTGACTTTGCGGCGACGACGGCATCGGGTTGATATTTCGGTATAGCACCGAGACCAC
The DNA here is from genome assembly GCA_015847255.1 of Hyparrhenia diplandra. NCBI lineage: Eukaryota > Viridiplantae > Streptophyta > Magnoliopsida > Poales > Poaceae > Hyparrhenia > Hyparrhenia diplandra. The sequence goes on from JADLZK010006061.1 coordinate 744, forward strand.
GACCAAGTGGAGCGCGCCAATGGCATGATCTCAGGGGCTGCGGGCGGGGATCAACATGAGCCGAGTTAGACAGGGAGAGGTGGAGGTGGTACCAAGGCTACCATCTGTCTTGGGCCGGGACGACGAAGAGCCGAGCCGGGCTTCACTCCCTTCTTCCTAGTCTCTGAGCTGAGGCTATCCTGCCCTCCGACCATTAGTACGGATCCCCGGGACTCAGGAGCTTACACCGAGCAAGGCAAGCTGCAAAGCAAAGGCAAGACTCCATCGACCAAGGCGGCGGGGCCGAGATATCGCTGATCCCTTTCGGCAAGATACCAACAAGCCCTTGCAAGATACCATGCTCGGCGCATAAAGCCTCGGGAGTTCCGGTGACGACCGATCCTCAAGCTAAAGCGGGACCGGCCGAGGGCGCCGCAGGCGGCCACCATGGGAAGGGCCATGATTTTCATCGCCGAGATACTTAGGCGGAACATACAAGCTGAGCGAGAAGGCGAAGTCTACTCCAGCGCATGGAACATAGAACAAGCTCGTCGTTTCTGCATAAACTTTGCAGTGCTCGGCTCTCTATGTTTAATCATGAGTTTCTTTTCACTTTCCAATAATAAACACACTTCTTTTATGAAAGGATTTTCGTGCAAATTTCAGCGAGTCTTAGCCTTGACCGCGCAGGAGGCTAAAACTCCTCGAGGGCTAGGGGACCCCCTGGGGGGGACCCTTCCCTCCTCAATTTTTCTTTTTTTAAGAGGTCTTTTCAAATAAAAGGATTCTTTCGTTAACTCGGATCGAATGCTCAAGATTTGCAAGGTCGACGCACACACGAAAATTTCTAAGTAAGATAATCGGCGGGACATCCCGGGGCATCAATGCTTGTTATCTAACTAAGGGAAAAAATCTCCGAGAACAATGTAGCGAGTCAATGAGGGCGCCCGCCGGGGGCACTCGCCAATACTCCACTACAACGCCCGGCCGGAGGGAAAAAGGCCTGCGAGCCAGGGCCACCACGATGAACATAAGCGTCAGAGGGACACGACACCGGCACATTTTGTGACTTTTGGCCCTCGCCATAGGTACTTACTCGTATTCATAAAGATATGCTTCTTACAGAGTGCTTTACATGAGTAATTACAAGGGAATCAGGGGCGGCCGAGGCCTCGCCCATACGGCGTCGTCGGCGGGGGCATCCTCGGCATCACCACCACCTTGGGCGGCGTCGGACCAGACGGTGCATCCTCGGAGGTGGCGTCCGCATCTCGTGTGTCCGCCTCATAGGTGGATTCTATGAGAGTGCGGAGGACATACTTCCATCCTCGAAGCGCGGTCGGCTTCTGTGACGCCTCCTCTGCCCGATCATACCACCCCGGGTCGCCGTACTTGCCTCGTGGCAACCTCCTTGGCGGCGGATCCATCCCTTCATCGTCCGGCCGAAGTGGAAGAAGCGTGGGCGACGATCGTCGCACCGGGCGTGGTGATCTCACGGAAGTGCGATCACGAACCTTTACGCCATGCGGGGTTCGCGCGATCGGAAAGGCGTTCGGGGCTCGGACGAAGAAAGCCGCCCAGGCCGGCGGCTCGGGCGGAGTGCGGGCGTGGGGCCAACCTCGGCCGTCGGCCCGAGGGCGCGGGGCCCGGGTCGGCAAGACCTCCTCCCAGCTCTAGGGTGGACTACGCTCTGATTCAGCCCCGGCCGAAAGCCGCGTTTGCGTTGTCCGCTGACCCCTCGGACCCAGAGCCTTCTCGCCCTGTCAGCAACAGCCCCAAACACCGGCTCGGCAGCACGGACCGGAGGGAAACATGCGAGCAAAGCGGGGTACGTACCTTCCACCAGGCGCCAAGGCTAAAGGCGGCATTATGCTTTCGGCGACAGCGAGCGCTGGACTTGGCTCTTCTCTCTCGAGGAGGGCACCTCGCTGGGACACAGCTCCCGACTCGGGTGTTGGCGTCGCATCCCACTGCCAGCGACGCCTCGCGAGAGCCTGTCTCGCTCCTTGAGCTGGCCTCTCGACCCACGGAGGGGCGCCGCCCGTCACTTTTTTCCTCGAAATCCGGCTCAAGCGGCCCAGGCCATCTGCGATGGTCTTGGCGGACTCGGCCACGAAGCCGCGATCGGCTCGGACTCCCAGAGTCCTCATTTGGGTCTCCCTCTCCTCGGCCCAAGGCCTCAAGGCCCAGCAGCGACACCTCGGCGCGAGATTGAAGCGGACCGGACTCGGGTGGCCGGCGTTCAGTTGAACGTTGGCGAAGGGCTCAGGACCTCTCCGGCTGCGAACCGCTTGAGGCTCTCGAAGAAGAAAGGCGATCGGGACACAAAGTGGACACGAGAAAAACTCATCAAGTCAATGACAGCCTTGCACCGCGTCGGCTTCAGCCATGCGGCGGTGAGCCGCCCTCGGTGATCCTCGACAGGCGGTCGCCACCCAATGGCATATCGGTCATGGGATCTCTCGCGCGGGGGGGCGCGCCGGGATGGTCGTCGATCACCACGGCTTAGCCGGACCCGGGAGCACGTCGCCCAACGTCAAAGGGGCGCGGTCAGCGGGTCGAGATCATCGGAGAAGATGGGCTCCGAGGAGATGCCGTAGCTCGGGGAACCGATACCCGATGGAATCAGGGGCTCGCCGCTGACTACGGGCACCGTCCTCTCCGCCGCCGAGAAGCCCAGAAGAACCGCGAGGCCCACCTCGGGCGGGCACGTGAAGGAAGTGGAGTCGTGGTCGTACCCTCGTGAGCTTCCCCTCGGGCGGAACCCGCGCGGCAGGAGGCTCCGATGTCTCGCCGCCTTGCTGGAGATCCTCCTGGGGAGGAACTCTGGGGGCGCCTCGCCGAGGACCCCCTCGACGCCGGTTTGGGCACCGGGCACAGCAACTCTCAGGGCATCCCTCGGGTCGATCTGTCGGGTGGGGGCCGGCGCGCCCTAAATCCTCGGGAAGGCGTGGCTCCTCAGCCAAGAGTCCTTATTTTGGCTCGGGTCAAGCCCCACTTGGGGCTCGGGGCTGCGGCGGGGGTAGGGAGCCACCCTCGGGCGGGACAACTCGGCTCCGGGATCCGGTGAACCCAAAGCACTCGCCTTCAAGGCCTTCTTAGGGTGGAGGACAGGCTAATACCCTTGCCTTCACGAAGACAACGCCTAGCGTCGGAAGGGGTAAAATCAAGAACAAGACCTCGAGGAATCAACGCTCCACAGGAGGCAAAAACTTACGTTGCAGAGGGCATCACTTGGGTGAGACCGAGGAAACGCGTGGCGGCTCCGACCTCGAGGGTCGTCCTCGGCGTCGGTTTGATCTCCTCGCTTGTGCCGCGCAGCGGGACGGGCTAGGCGCGGCGTTCCCCGTTCCTCCCTTTGGGTCGGTGCTCGGAGCGCGGGTTTACAGCGAAGGAGGGGTGTAGGGGCCTCCCTTTGGACCTCGCCTGCGGCCCGAGGTCCCCCACGTGACCAATGCTTGGGTGTCCGAAGGACTCGGCGGGAAGGTTTCCCTCGGGCGCCGAGGCCTCCTCGGGGATTGGCGTCTCGAGGCTCGTCTCGGGGCTCGTAGCGAATCCCGGATAGGTGGGATCCCATGGCTCGGTCTGTCAGGGCTTTGCCATGTCGTCATCAGACGAGTTAATGTACCGGACTCGTTCTCGGGATTCTCTCCTGCACCTCCTCGTTGGTGGTCTCGGCCTCGGGGCGACAGGGAGCTCACCCGACGATCGGCAGACCGGCGTGTCTCACGGAGCGTTCAAAAGCTTCCTTACGCTCTTCCTCGCTGCGCAGGGCCGCATGGCGTTTCGTCCGGCCGGTTCTCGGCCGAGAGGGCGCGTCGAGGCCGGCAGGGAGGGACGGAGTCACGGAAGTTGATACTACGCAAAGAAGGAGCGACTAAGACTCATCGAGACAGGCGTACAACAAAATGGTCCCGATCCGCCAAGGCCAATGGAGAACTCACCGGTGAGATATACCCTGGTCGGGAGGCATGGGGATCTCGAGGAATTTTGCGAGGGGGTGTTAGACCCCAGCATCCCTCACCGCTTGGTCACCTCCTCGGCGGTTAGCGGGAAGTTCGACATCTTGCACCCAATGAGATCGGGGCCCGGGGGACCATCACATCGGCGGGGCGCTCCATCAGCGGCCGGCGGCCGGCGCCCGGTGGAAGCGGCAACCACGGGGGCGCGGCGTTCACCTTCTCGGAGCGCGAGACCGCTTTCGGCCCTTCCGGCCGAGGCACGTTCGCGGCGGGGACCCGGTGCGGTCGGCGGGACGGACTTGAGGACCGCCCGGTGTCTGGCGGGGAGGCGTTCCGTCGTTGCGAAGGTAGAACCACGATCTTGCCACTAGTTAGGGTGGTAGCTTGGAGGGGATGTACCCGTCGGATCGGTTCGGGCGTGCGCTCCGAACGGACTTGGAGGCATCCACCAAACGCGCACGCCCGCCGTGGCCGGTCTTTCGATCTGAAGAGGCGGTGGTGAGATCCGCCTTGAGGAACCATAGCCAAAGGTCCCAATGCGGCTCGATCCCGGGGAATCCCTCCGCAGAGGGTGGCGAAGATCGCGGCTGGGAGGCCGGGTTCGGGGGCGGTGGTGCGGTTCGATCTCCATAATAAGTGGGATCGCCAGGATAAACCGACCCGGCGGCATCCCAAAGCCGCGGTGCGGGTCGACCAGAGGCTCACCACGCCAGCCCGGCGGGAGGAGTTGGCTCCTCCTCGCCCGGTTGGGAGCAATCCACTCCGGATTCTCCTCACTTGTCCGCGGGCGGAGGAGCCCTTCCTCGACGGCGGCGCGGAGCCTCTGCCTCATCTCTGGACGCCAGCGACCACGGCTCGGCATCGAGCACCTGTGGCGATCATCATCGCCCGCTGCGCCATGGGGAAGATCGGAGGAGCCCGAGCGCCCGCAGCCCTCAACGACCCGATCGCCGTGAGCCCAAGGCAAGTGAATCTATCACTAAATCTCTCTTGCGCAGTTGTCTATCTCAGATTCTGCCGTGAGAAGAAGCAAGAAGGCGAAAGCAAGGGAGCAAGCGCCCGCCCCGCGGCGATGACCCGTATTTATAGGGGCGGGAAGGCAAACGCTGGCACGGGCAATCGAACCCGACTCTCACGGAACGGGCGAGCCCGCGATGGGGCGACAACGCCCATCCAGCGGCGCGGCGCTTTCGGTGAAACGCCCGAAGCGATTAATGCAATCCGGCGCCCCCTCGATTACCGCCCACGGTGATGGCCCGCGGGGCCCGTCCCATCGGGCGCAAGCCGTCCGCGGCGACGCTCGGGCATGGCGAGGGGAGACGCCTCGTCGTCTGCCCGGGAGCCTAACCGTCCGTCAGCCGTCCGTATCGGCGGCCTTGGGCCTAGGGGCAAGTCGATCGACGTTGGTTTCCACCAAGCCTCGGGCACGCACTGCGTCGCGTGTACCGTGCGATCCGAGGTTACGGTACGGACCCACATGGGTTTTCGCGACCGCCTCGGGGTAGCGAACCCGGGGGACGGGATGGAAATGCACAACCGGCTATGCAGGGCCCTGGGTCTGCGGAACGATGTTTAAGACCTTCGGGTCTTTGTTTATAGAGATGTCCCATCCGTGGGAGGCCTCAGGGCCCCTCGGGGGTTGATCGGCTCAAACCCCGTGTAACATCCCCGATTTTCCACGAAGGGAAAATACGGAGTGAATAATAATGTGATAATCCCACAAGATCACTCCATCACATTATTTTTACCGGTCAATATCATAGCCATACATCGTATATTTACATCATTACAAGAGAAATACAACTCACGGGGACTCACCTAATACAAGATTAACCTAGGCGGAGCATAACTCGAGGATCTCAAGGTACACGTGGGCGTAGACGGTGAGGCTCCTCCTTCAGGGCTCCATCGAGGTGTCGGCGTAGGGTTGCGGGAAGCAATCTTCTTCTTCAAATCCAAGCTTGAGCGTAGGCACGGAGACCACCTAATCCTTCTATTTACTGCGAGGGCCGAAGTGTCACCGCCGCCCGGGCTAATGCGGGGCCATGGTCGACACCGAATGAGCTTTGGTGGAAAATAGAAAATAAGGGATGGCGATCTATTATTTGGGCGCGGGTTTTGCATCCTTAGCGCATGCGAGAAGCAACAAATAATAAATATAAATATAATATTCACATTTTAAACTCATACCCAACATCTTTCCTAAAAGTCCATCTCAACCACAACACACATCTCACATCTCTGGCCCGACACGGAGGGCGACGGGACGACCCTTCATCTTCTTACCGCCTGCTGGCTAGGCTCTCGGCCTCCGGGCTCTCAACAGTAAAATCCCACACTCAAGCTACATCCAGGGAAGAAGAGAAAACACCCTCTCTGCTCGCTGAAGCGGTAACCCATGGGGTAAACCAACAAAAGCCGGCGGCGCACACCTTTAGGTCGTCCAAGCTCAAAGGTCGGCGCACACCTTTAAGTCAGAGCTAAAAGTCGGATCCATGCAGAAGGCGGGGACAATACGTATTGGTTTAAACTTCGGGCGTGTACACAAGATCTCTCGATCACCATCATCGATGCTCTAGAAGCACCTAGGAAGATTAAGGTGCGCCTTCCAACTAAACGATGCCATCCTACCACTTTCGGCCACAGGAGCGGAATACCAGGCACGGCGAGAGGCTGGGAAGAGACAACAAGGCCCTACAAGTGGTGCGCCTCGAGCGGAACAGGCAAGACCTACGTCCCCGTTGACCCTAATCACCTTACAAACCCCCAGGTAATGGCACCGTCCTAGCTGTGGTCGGTCTACCCGTCCCTACCCATTTGGGGCGACGATGTGTACCGCAGGTTCCCATATGATTCCGTCCCAACGATACATGAAGTCCTTAAGGTTGACGGCCCAAGACAAGACATCTTCTCAACACGTGCTAACGATAGCACCTTGGGGCTTAGGCTCACAAAGGCTCTCCACCGAAACTGCGGGAGAAAATCACCTTGTACCCACCATAGGTACACAAACTAGGGGAACCAGGCCGCACCTCCTCGGGAGGGCTCGTCTCGGCGACTCGTCGTCTGCCTTGGTCGACTCAACCCACCACCACCACACACCCAAGACACACCTGCAGCGAGAATCACTTCCAGGAGCGACACAACTCAACCGTCAGGCTCATATACTCCGGCTCTCATATATAATACACGTAAGTGAAGGTAAAAACCACATAGTGGCAAAGTGCAAGCACAAACAGCGGGGAGTATATAAGTGAAGCATAAGCTAGGTAATTGTGGTGGATGGTTTTTCAATCAGGCATATCGGGGCTCGGGGGCAAAAGCATGCATCCATATATACTAGCAAAGGGAATAAAGTAAGCGCTAGCATATCTATTTGCAATGTCTAAATAGGATTCTCTAAAACAAAAGTCTTTGCCATGACACTGCGATGTCGGAAGTAGTGAGTACTAGCTTCATCGGCGGGGTAGTCGTACAACGGGGGTCTCCTCTGGGGCAACTCCGCTCCACGGTCTGTTGTCCTCTAGCTCTCTTTCTCCATCGCGAGCTGGGTCCACGCTAACCTCGATGGAGTCTACCTCAGCGGACTACACTTGAACAAGAGAGCAATCAATCCAAATAATAGGCGGCAGGACTCGAAAGGACTATGACTTTGAATGACCACAAAGGGGGTGGTGAGCCCTCTCGGCGTATATCCGATCTTTGGACTAAAGAGAGATATGAGTGGTTGTTTGCGAAGTATGAGCTCCGGTCGTAGCCCTAGCTCGTATGTCATTGGTTGATCGAGTCAACCTATCACGGCTCGGGATAAATGGCATGGACTCTAGCTCATCCTTGGCAAACACCACTTTGCTCACTAACTTTCGAATTAACGTTATTAAATTGGCGGAGTTCGAAAGGGTGGCAAAAAAGATTCGATCTCCTAATCCGAGCGAACGTCATTATAATTGGCGGGGGTAGAGGGTGGAACGGGAAGAGAAAAGAAAAGAGCGACATGCAAGAAGGTGAGTGCTTAATCCATTTGTAGGGTACCAAGACCAGGTGCTTGAATTGCACTAAGGGTCTATTAGGTACAAGCATGCAAGTATTTAAGCACAAAAAGTCAAAAGAAGGCGAGAGAATCGAGGATAAAACACTACGGAAAGAGGGAAAAAACCAATGGCCATGGCAGGCCACGAGGCTTCACCTAAGCGAGTTGGCATCCGTCGCTCTACTAAAAGTGGGTTCTAATTCGTATCCCACTAAACTTGGTCGTGTGAGTTCGATATGTGCGGTTAGAATCCGTGTCGACATAATGTCGGTCGAGTTCATAATGACCACGTTTGTGGGACGGGGAGTAAAGTGCTGATGTGGTCGGCCGAACAACGCTAAAAGCGAGGGGGCGGGTTACGCTGCGGTGTCCACGGCCACGTCGGAACTTAGGACGGAGCGTTGAGCGAGATACGATCCTCGCGGCCGGCTGCGGCGGCACGGCACTTTCGAGGGCAACCACAATGACACACAAAGGAACACAGCGACTAACCAAGCGAAGTAGCACATTCCACGGTGATAAGAGAAGAGATAAAAGTTAGGCCGACACGAAGGCACGGCGCGAGGCAATGATATATTGATAGATAGAACACATGTGACAAGATAGATTATGGCACAATAGATATATATTGATAATGATTGAGCGTGGTAGCAGAGTGAACATGATGAATCATATATAGATGACAAGTATATGGAGCGGAATGAAAGACTAAGGCTTGTCGACCGCCAAGAATAAGCGTCAGGGATAAGTGCCAACCTTGGAAACAAAAGAGCGGCATGCTCTAACCGGCTTCAGCTTGCTATTGGTGGGCGTAGCATGGTCCGACAGCTTCATGGCATCAAGCTTCGGCCGATGGCGGTCTCGAACTTGGCTGCAAAAGTAAGGTCACGTGCGAGGAAGAATGGGTATGGTCTTGGTTACTGGTAGCTCACCTGCTTGGGTCTTGCGACCGTGTTTGTAGTTGGGATGAGTTGTGCGGTTGGCCTTCTGCCGGCGGTGAGCGACAATGGCACGAAGGCCATCCTCGAACGAGGAACAACGACAAAGGAAGGACAAGGAAAGAGCCTTTGGTTTTGGATGGCTCACTTAGGCAAAGGGGCGCTGCTCCTCCGGCAAGGGCAAGGTGAGGCTGTTGTTGGCCTCTTTGTTTTTCCTACAGCGGCCGGTGAGCATTCACGAAGGCGTGTATCGACCATGGCTGTCGACAAGTTCATGTATGGAATAGAAAGGCAAGGCCTCGATCACTTTGGCTTACCGCAAGGTGTTCTTTGCCGTAACAAGGGTGGTAGGGGCGACAACGTGCTGCTTCTTTGTTTCTACGCACATTGCAAAAGCGGCGACACGATGGGCATCGGGTACAGCGATGGAGTGTATGTGGGCTTTGGGCGGGGAAAGCTCACCGTTCTTGCTGTTGTTGCCGTTCAACAGCGGCGGCGACACGCGACTTTACGTTTATGGGCTGGCAGCGGTCACGTCTATCTTGCAACACGGGAAAGTGCAGGTCGGGGACTGAGGGTCATCATCTAAGAAGGGAAAGATGGATGGCTTGGTCTTGGTGGCACACCAATGATTCAAGGCCGCTTGCATGATCGACTTGGCGGTGTTCTTCTTCTTTTCTTCGGCAAGGTGGAAGGCGGCGACTTTGCTCGTTGTTTTCGGCTGTAGCTTGATGGTGTGACCATAGATGGACACGGCACCAAAGGCCGGCGGCGTCGGCTCCTAATCGAGAATTTCGCGAGGTCACCGGTCACTGCGGTAATGATGAGGCGGTGGCCGCGAAGGCGACCTCGAACGAAGCGATAGCGAGTTGTGAGCGGAAGGGAAAGGTAAGGTCTTGGTCACCTTGGGTGATTAGCGAGTGGTGTTCTTTGCTGAAATTTCTAAATATGACCCGTTATTCGCACACCCGTAAAATATGACCCGCAATTCGTAAGCCTTTTGAAATATGACCCAAGTCCTGTGGTGCTTTGAAATTTAGTCATGGCGGAGCGCAAGCGCCGGTGGCTCAGCGCGTGAACGGCCGTGACTCTCACCGCAGCGACTCACGCACGCGCCGCGTCGTGCGCCGCCTTGGCGCTCTGAGCTGCGGCTTCTGCGCCCCTCCGACCACGACCACGCCCGGCGAGCCTGCGGGCAGGGCGGCGGGGCAGCGGCGGCAGCGGCCTCCGTCCGCGGGGGCTCGGCGCATCTGCGTGAAGCGGCGTGTCCGGCGGCGCAGCGCGGCGGCAGCGCGTGGCGGCGTGGGCGGCAATTTCGCGGCCGAGTTCAGCTCCGGCGGCGAGCTCCCATGTGGCCAGCCTTGCGTGAGTGCGTGTATAAGGCATTCTGGCTGCGGCACGGATGGCCGGCGGGCGAGCACGGACCGCGAGCCCTCGCGGCGCGGCCGCCGGCCCAGGCGAGGCGGCAAGGAAAGCAGCGTTTGTGCAGCCGGTGTCGTTCCAGCGGGCGCCGGGGACCGGCGGCTATGCGGGCGTCGGCTTCCGGAGCGCAGCGTCGGTGGCCGGAGGGTCGTTACGCGAGCTGCGCCCTTTTGCCGCTCGACATCACCCTTCCGTGTTCCCGCCGCTATCACTGCCGGGGCCGTGGGGGCGGTAGCCGCCCGCGCTGCGGGCGGGCGACCTCAGCGGCTATGTCGCGGGCGGCGGCTTCCCGGGCGCAGCGCGTCGGTGGACGGCGGTCGTCGCGCGGTGGGGGCGAGTTAGCGGACGGCAAGCCCTCAGCAGCGGCGCGGCGCGACCCAGAGGCGGGCCAGCCGGAGCCAGCGGGCGGAGCGCCACAGCGGCGTGCCAAAATGTGTCCTACACCCTCGTGGCCGCCGTGGCGGAGAGTCTCAGCGCCGCGGCGCGCGGCGGCGGCGGCGGCCATCCACCACGGCGGCCCAGCGTTGGTCGGACGATGGCGCCCGGGTTCAACAAGCCGCCTCCAAGCCGGCGCCAGCGCGAAGAGGTGCCAGCGAGAGAACTCATCGCCCGGCGTTCGTCTCCTCGGGGGACCCACCTTTCGACTTCTTCTTCCGCGTCGTCGGGCACCCGGCGGCGTCGTCGCCTCCCTCCTCGCCCGGCGTGGGTGTGAGCCCGGGCACTGGCGCTCGCCTCGCTGCAACCTCGCGGCGTGCGGCGGCGATCCAGATCAGATCACGAGGGGTTCTCGCGCGCTGCGGATGCGGCTGCGCCACCCCGCGATGCTCGCCCTGCGAGCCCGGTCGGCGTGGGTGAGGTCGTCACGGCGTTCACGTGGTTGAGCCACGGTGTCGGCGCTCTCCGTCCGAGGACTAAATTTCAAAGCAATTCGGCTGGCGGGTCATATTTCAAAGGCATGCAGTGCGGGTTATATTTTCACGGGCGTGCGAATAACGGGTCATATTTAGAAATTTCTGGTTCTTTCTTTGCTTTCGATGGCGGCAAGGCGGCATCTTGCCCTCCATGGAAGCGTGGCTTGGTTCATCTCACAACACAAGGAATGCAAGGGTCGAGGCTCGGCATCATCGAGTCAAGAAAAAAAGAGGTAGCTTGGGTTACGGAAGGGCTTACCATGCCGATGGGCGGGTGGGCAGCGTCGGCTGTGGTGGCGGTGCAAAACGGAGGGCCGAGTCCGCGGGCGAGGGGAGTGCGGCGTTGGCGTGGGAGTCGTCTTGGCATCGGCGGCGGTGCTCGCGTTTATGGCAAGCGGCGGCGGCGCGGTCGGAAAGCGCGAGCTTCCAGCGCGTTCGGCTTGGAGTAGCCCGCGTGTTTTTTGGAGGGCGGTTCGGCGTCGCGGCGAGGCGGAAGAAAGCGCGAGTGCGGTCTCGAAAGCGACGCTTCGGGCTCGCTCGGTCGGGGGCGGCGCGTGTCGCGCGGATGGCGAGCGGCGGTGGCCGGCGGCGAGCGACATCGCCGCGGGCGCCGCGGCGGAAGCGGTTGAGCGGATGGCGCTCGCTTGAGCGTGGCGGCGGAAGGCGAGGAAGGCGGGCCAGCGGCGTCGCGGTCTTTTGCCCGTGCGAACTAGCCGTGTCGCGAATGTCGGTGATAGCGGCCATGAAGCACTTTCAGCGAGGGAAGAAGGAAAGCGGTGGCGGCGGTACAGGGAAGGCCCGGGAGCGGCAGCCGGCTGTGGCATTTTTAGCTGCGGTCCTAGGGCTCCGAGGGCGCGGGCGGATGCCTCGGCGTCCGTGCTGCGGGCGTGCGCGCGGCGGTCTCCGGACCCGGGCCGCTGGGGGCACGGACGCCCCAAAGCGGCGGTCGGGAGCACAGGATCGCTCCGTTCCGCTAGGCCGGCGGCCTGTCGAGACTTCCGGGGAGTGCTGGGGCGTTCGCCCCTAGGGTTCGAGGGGAGCGGACCGGTCTCTAGGGCTGGGCCGGCCGGTTCCACATGGGCCAAGGCGAGCGGACCGATCGGTGGAGGAGGAACAACGGATGCAGGTCTTTGCTTCTACTCGCGAGTTGGGGCATGGCAAGCGGGACTGCGGACTATTGCTCTTCATTGTTTGCCAAGAAGAAGAAGAGCACCGGGCTGGAGCTTGGGCTGTGCACGAGGAAGAAAGAAAGAAGGAAGGAAGAGATTTAGCCCTTTCCCATTTATGAAATACTAATTTGAATCAATAAGTAAAGGATTGCAAGATTCAAATGGGATTGAATCTCAATCAAAGAGAATTTGGAAGGAAATTTGGGATGATTTCTAAAGCAAGGCTTGATGGAATTCCGATTAAAGATATCGAGGAGGAACGCCATGATGATCACGAAGGATAGGCGAAGTAACTTAAGTGAAGTTGAACGAAAACATCACGGGAGGCTCGGGAAGGGTTTGAGATTAATCTAGAGCGATCCGTGAGAATCTTCAATTGTCGCCGACTTGAGTTGGAAGATTTCCATAACTTCAATGGGGATCGGGATTGCTATGGCTCGCTATAGGTCTCCTTGACTGGCAGGGTTAGAGTAGCCACCCCCAGGGCCAAAGCGTGGCCTTTGTCGGCTCGGCCGGGTGGTGGTGGTGGTCGGCTATCGGTTGACCGGGCATGGCTACGGGGCTAGGGAGCTGGAACGGGGAGGGGCTCGGTGGCCAGGGGGTGGCTCGATGGTTGGTTGGGTCGAGGATGTTGGCGTGGCTCATACGCTGTCGGCGGAGGCGTCTCGTTTGTGCGGAGTCTTGAGGAGATCGTAAGAGATAGATAAGGAAGGGATATTCAATTGGGTTCCAAAGATCTCGAGAGACTCCGGTAAAGATTTGGAAGAGTGTCGAGGAAGATGAGAGAGGTTTGAGAGATGCTTTCGGGGAGGCTATGAGAATCGACATGGGGCGGGAAGGATTTGAGTTGAGGCATGAGATGTCTCCAAAAATTACTAGGAGAATTTTGGAGAGAGAGGAAAAGAAAATTGTCATGGAGTTGTGCACTCCGAGCACAAAAAAACCTAACTCATCTACAAAACTCCAACAACTCACGCAATCAATTCTATATGAATACAACGTATTGCTGATGAGTCCCTTACGTTTGACTAACAGCGCATGATTCACACATTGCGGGAAAAATTTTAAAGTTCGTAATTTTGGCTCCCAAAAATCGGGTTGTTACACCAGGGATACGCTAAAAGCCCAGGGTTCCCATGGGAGCATCCTAGATCACATAGCCGACCCTCGTTCCGGCGAGGGCACGGCGCCCAGCTTAAAGCGACCCGCTACAACGTTCAAAGCGGGCTCACACGGTCGACTTCTGGGGCACGAGGTGGGTCTCCCCTCCTCCTCCCCCTCGGAGGAGGGAAGGAGGCGGCGTAACAAAAGTCGAGGAAGCCGAGATCGGCTCGCACATAAAGCGCGGGCCTTGGACCGCCCCGCAGCCATGGACAAGCCGCACAATCAAGCGCACATCGTCCCGATCTTGCCGGCCGTGCGAGATAAAGTCCTCGAAGGAATACCTCATTCCATTCGAGGCCTCTACACCCAGTAGGTGCTCGCGCGCACCCTCGTAAACAAACCACCACGAGAAAGGAAAGAGGCTAACGGGGCGCAAAACCCAGGTGAGTCCTAAACTTCGCTGGGGGGGCTCGAAAATACTTGTCGGGACAAATATTGGGCCCGGGACATTCTCATTATAGCGAGAAGTTGTCGGCCCCATTTAGGCGATGGCCTGCCATATCCCCCATACGAAGGGCCGGCCCGGGCGACTAAGGGCCAAACACGAAAGCCACAAGGGCTAGTGAAGGCGGCGATGGCGACCTCCCGGCCTGGAGATCACCACCATGAAGCGAAAACCCCGAGCGCCGTCGGTCGGCCCAAGGGGCGAGGCGGTCCACCGACGGCTTGCCGACCTCCATAAAGCCCGAGAATGTCCCTAGGCGACCACGGGAAGACGATAAATTTGGGGATACTTTCGCAAACAAAGACCTCGGACCATGCTCAGATTTCCGTCGCGAGGGGCATCCCTCGGCGCAGGATGAAACTACGACCCGAGGGGCCAAGCTAGCCACCCCGGGCGCACAAACTCCGTCTCGCCGAAGGCCTTTCTCGGGCGCTTGGGCCTAACCGCAACCAAATTTTGCCCAGGAAGCGGGAGGGCGTCCTCGAGGCGCTGATTTCCGTCGTCAGGAGACCGGCGCTCTCACACCTCGGCGCGGCCGTTCCACCGATCCTCAGGGATCACCCACCCTCGGGCTTGGGAGGTTCCGTCCGGAGGAAGGGAGGCGGTCGCATTAAATCTGCACAGCGAGGCGGCGCCCGAGGCCATCGTGCGGCCGGTCAAATCAAGCTGCCCGAGTCGCCTCCCCAATCCGGTGATGGGACACAAAGGCGAGCCAGCGGTGCATTTCACCCTACGGCCGCGGCAATCGGGGACCTTTGTTCATCCCAAAACAACCGTCACGACCGCCCGCGTCGGCGGACGCCGGGCACGTCCGCGTTCCCTCAAGTTCAGCTGGGACCGCCCCTCGCCATGCAAACCATAAGGAACGCCTCCGCGGAACCCTCGGGATCACGCCGGGAGCGCCCGCGACCGTCGTCGGATCGGGGCGCATGCCGCGCTGGACTCTTGATGGGGCGTCACCCATTTTGCGGCGCGTACAGCGGGCGGCCTCGGAGTATAGCCATAAGCACCACCAAGTGTAAGCGTTACCACCTCCTTCCCACTATAAAAGGAGGGTAATGCCCCATTAGCGGGGATCGGCAAGATCAATTGCTTTCGACCATCCACGGGGCATTTGATCGACACACCATCTTCACCACCACGGACCCGATCGCGGGGGCTTGAGACTAGTGTCTCTCCCCCGCCGCCGCCTGTAATCCCTACTACGAGGCACTCACCCCGTGTGTGAGTAACACGAACAGGGGCGCACCACCCCGGCGGGCGTAGGGCCAGATTGCTTTGAACGGGATAATCCCACGGTGTCACCTTGTGCTCCCGTCGCCATCGGCGAGGAAGCGGAGCGCCGCGACCTTATTTTCACCGTCGGCACCCGGTGGCATCCCGCGCCCGGGAAGCGCCCGACAATTAGGTTTGGAACAACCATGAACGCCAAAAGAATAATGAAATTGTAGCTTATGGACCAACACCACGAAAACTGAACAAATTACAATGATAATATGCATATTAGCGCTATCTGTAAACTAACACCATTCTTATCCGTACTTTCTGATAACAAAGCTGCTTTAAATTGTATTTCTGTATTTTTCAAGTTTTTGTGAGGAAATTCCTTTATGACATCAGTTAAAAATCTTAACAAAAAATATCTGGCTGAGAATATTTTAGAAACGTAATAAAATTTTTCTTACACGATTATGCCATATTGTAGTAGTAACATGTCCAGTTATTAGGACACACCATACCTGCGCTATTGAACAATTGTGAAATTGCATTAAAAAGGACCAAGAATAACATATACTCCATTAAACATCATTAACATCAGTTGAACACATAATGTGCCTGTATGCAAAAACTAAATATTTAGTTTAGTTGCTTAGAACTATAGTTTAAAAAAGATTACCTATGCTTTTTATCATAACTTAAATATGTGTGTGGAACTTGAAAAAATTTACTCCAGCAATATTCTGCATATAATCTAGATGGTCAGGTAAAAACTGATCTATATATCCTGGGTGCTGGGCTGTGCCCACATCCCATGTGACATGATTTTCAAAGATAGAGTAATTGTGTTGCTAACAAACTATCTGACAACACGCATGTGTCACAGGAAAAAGGGTTCAGCAAGAACCTCCAAAATAAAAGCAATCTAGGACAAAGTTCTGAAGAAATCTAATATAGTTTTGACTGATGAAAGCAGGGAAAAAATAGATATATATGGTTTTGTCATTTAGGATTTCAGTAGTTTCATTGATGAAAGGTACTCTTTAAGTCCTTCTAGTTATACGGCCAGCATTGTCTTTGCCTATTAAAATGGAACTCGCAGAGGAACTCTCGGAGGCCCGAGTCTTGACATAAATCTAACCGACTTCACGGAAGATTAGATTAGGCATCAATGCAGCAGGGATCAACATGTGTATTTCTTTACCCATAAATGAACTTGTACTGCTCCATAGATGCCATCTTAAATAAAAATACAAAGGGATGGGGTAGACAACTACTGATGCATACCGGTCCTTATCCTTATTCAGGAACAGCCGTTTCAGCTAAACACTTTGAATCAGGAACATTCAAGTGCATAATTACAAAATAGATATAGACCACCCAGATTTAATAAGGACAAGTTTGAGTAGAAGTAACCAAGTAAAGGGTCTTCCATTGTCAACTCTATAAAAATCCGACAATCAGACTTGTCTTTTAAACTGGACGATTTGCTTTTGCAATTTTATAAAACAAGAGTAACCCTCAGTACATGTTTTTCTACAGAAAAGATCTGTTGCACAAGGCAAATAAAATGATAATTTGACCAAACGCCTAGAACCCAACAATCAGGTGTACATATAAGAAAAAAGGTATACCCATAATATGTTCACGAATTTACGCAATCTAAAAAAATGGAAGGGCCAAGAATCAACATTTATAATCCATGGCAGGGCAATTGAAGGATTAAAGGTCCAACTAACTATGTAGTCTGAATACAAATTGTGGTTTGCCTCCTTGTGAGCCAAGAGAGATCATTCATCAAAAAGATCCTCAATTCAAAGCCCAGATATACAAAAGTTTCTCTCACTGTAATATTTAAAGTAAGTCTGATTTATTTGGGTTAGGTTTGAACAATATATCAATATGGTCCTGGCGATTTCGAAAGTAGAGCTTTTTGAAAAAATAAATTAAATTCATAAAGAAGAAAAAAGGAGCTATGGATGTTCAGTTGAGTACATTTGTTCGTATGTACCTTTGAGGTGCAACCACCATTGCATCAGCTCATGGGGCGAGGATGGGAACCTGTCAGTAGCCTGCAATAGTTTGACACAAATGATGTACTGGCCACAAAATGTGAAAAGAATCTACGGTATTTGAATCAGGCAAGTAAAATAAGTAATGTCCTCCAGAGATAAAATGGCCTGACCTGGGGACGCCATATAAGGCAAGTAATAACTTCACATCTCCTAGTCAGCTTTTGTGGCTGAGTTCTCATGTCTACTAATCGGTTTCAGCCAATATATTCTGGGCCTCTAAGTATGCAGAAATAATGCACAGTCAAAGGGCAGAATCTGTCAGTTTCATCAAACGGCCATTCCTAATTGACACGTAAAGTCTGAACTTAAGAGTTTCCATAGGTAAGGATTCTAATGCGGCAAAGAGGAAGCAAAAAGTGAAAGATACAACCACGTATGCCTCACTTTCTAATGTGGCAAAGAAGGAAGCAGAAGAGCTCCTGTGTGTCCCGGGTGGCGAGTGAGACATCTGCGGCGGCGACGGCAGTCCCCACGAGCATGCAGATCCCGATGCCGCGGCGGTGCACGCTCTGCCGCTGGTATCTTACGGCATGCGGCAGCATGGCAGCCCCGGGGATCAAGTCCCGTGTGAGCACCGGCGGTGGCGCTGGACTCGTTCTGGCATCCCCAGCAACCGGCCCTGCCTCCTTCCGGCCTCAACGACGCTCGCCGGGGCTGGGTTGGTGGGGCCGCCAGGGCAGGAAAGGGGCGCCGGCCGCTGCCGGGGCAGGGTCCAGGGACGGACAGGACTCCAGGGCAAGGGACACAGCCGATCCGCCGGGGCTAGGGCTCGCCGGTCGCCGCTGGCGTTGGGGCAGGCGAGCGGCGGGGTGGAATCGTAAGCGTCGCTGCTGTGCGATGGGGGAACAGGCCCAGCACCGTGAGCCAGGAGGGCGGTGCTGCAGCGGCGGAATGGGAGGACGGAGGGGAGGAGAGAGATGCCGGCGGTGGAGAGGCTGGTCGCCGTGAGGGCCAGGCGATGCTGGTGGGCGTGGGGAGCGGGCGGGGTCGGAGCAGCTGCGCGTCGCGTCGCAGCAGCCGAGCGGCACGGAGGGTGTTCGGGGTGGCGCGCGACGGGGACGGCAGTGTCCGGACGGCGCGGAGGGTTGCGATGAGGTAGGAGGTGCGGTGCGAAGGAGATGTTTCGAACTCCGGATGCGGGAAGGCGGGCGACACTTTTGGGGGTGGGACGATTTCTTTTACAATGGGGGAGGACGATTTCTTTTACAATGTTTTAGAGGTAGAGATTACACAGAGAATGCTCAGGTTAAGCCGAGATCTTGTTGAGCATCGGTTTCCCATCAAAAGGATTCAGGTCATACAAGCAACCGTGAAGAGATGCTTCAATTCGGCCATTAATGACTGAATTAAGGAGAAGATTAATCCCATCTTGATCTATTGCTTAATTGTGACAACGCGACTCCTGGAACGTCCCGTGGAAGCAGTGGCAATGGCTGGTGATGACCACAAAGCACTCGAACAAAGGGTTGCCACTGGCGAGGCATGACCCGCTTTGCCACAAAGCACTTTCGACAAGGGTTGCCCTGGCGACCATGACGGCTTTGCTGTCTCTCGATTTGGATCGCGGTAGACCAAATTGAAACGCAAGCCTATTACTGCGGCGTGGAATGCGGTTCTCCACGAGAAAAACTCATCACTTTACTAAGGCTTACGTTTTGGTTTGCATGTTTTACAGTTCGATGAACAATAACTTCCGTTTGTTTGTATTTGGTAAATATTGTCCAATCATGGACTAACTAGCCTCAAAGATTAAGTCTCATATATTTAATGAACCAAAGGAGCACACGTAGAAAAGGTCCCAACAAGGCGGGCCAAGCGCCGAGCTAGGGCCCAAGGCCGTGCGGCGTCCCGCCCGCTGGCCGCCAGCCGTCGCCGTGACTCGCCACGTCATTTTGCTTCACAGTAAAGCAATAGAATATTTAGGGAATAAAAGATAGGAATAAAATCACGAGAAAGAAATAAGATTGCTCGTAAAAGAGGTATTCCGTCTATAAAACCTCTAGATCTTTCTTAGCCGAAACAAGACCTCGGACTATAAATCAAAGTGGCATGTAATGTCGTTTGGTTTTTAATCGAGGAAAATTAATGGGGTAACTGCAAAAACTCTCCGACTCTCCCGACTCCAGATCTTCCTATCTCTCATTACCGGTTTTGCAGCCCCCCCAACACCCCAATCGCTTTGGCGGCTGCGGCTCCTTCTTCTCCTTCCACTCCTTCCGTTGCCCTACCGCCTTTGCCCACCACCCCGCCGCCTCTCTTCTCCTCCGCCGCTCAAGATCGCGCCGCCATGTCGACGGCATGGAATTCATCGCGGTTCATGACAAATTACAATCAAACTAAACAATTAGTAATTTTTTTACTCGGTTCCATGTATCTAAAAAAAGAGTCCTTTACGATGCTTGAAAATCTTTTCAAGCTTTTCTTCCACTACTTCTCGAAAATAATCATTTGAGTTTTTGTTTTTATTCGTTCAAGGGGCATTTAGTCATTGTGCATCCGAAACCAACAACCCCTCGCGGCCATCCCAAGACACGACGCCTCCTGGCGCCTCCCTCGCGACCTCCCAAGGCACCGGCGCCGCCGTCTCCCTCGTGGCCTCGTCAAGCCACCAGCGCCCGCAATGCCCTCGCCTAATTAGCCGTCTCCCTGGCGGCCACGCCCCAGCCGCCGGCGTCGCCGTCTCCCTCTCCGTAGTCCTCGGCGCCACCGTCCTGTTTGTCCGCCGCCCCTTGCACGGTGGCAAGTCGACGGTCCCTTCGGTCCCCTCGTCCCCAAGTCGACGGCGGCACTCCGGCAAGTGCCCAAGGCAGCGGTGCGCTACCCAGCCAACGGCGCCGCACTTCCGGAGCAACCGGCGATACGAGCCACAATTCCGTCCCAACTTTTCTTGGTAATTCTAGCCTGATTCGGTGATTGGATTCGTGCAGTGGTACGTGTCGATCTGCCTGTGCCTGGATTTCTATATTGCAACGCCTGTACCTATGGATCAGGTGAGATATACACAGCTGAATCCATTGTTGGTGCCTGAAAAATTTCTCTGCATTATCTTGAAAACAGGCCATCCTATTAATGTCGTGACTCTCAACACACAAGTATATATGCAGCTACATATTTGGGCGGCGTCATATGAATGCCGTGACTAATAAGAAATTCAGGCACATTAAATGGGATATATGTTCAAAAGATTAGATTTTTTTGTATCTGTGTTGGATTGGAATGTATCAGCGACTTTGCAACTGTATTCATTCTGTTATTAATTCAGATCATTAGCCTTAAAAAAGTTATACAGTACTCTGTAAGTTGAACAGAAGCACTCGCATTGAATTTCTAAGTAATGAACTTTCAGATACATTATCAAAAAGATGGCTGAACCTTCCTTCTCTCATAGACTGATGCCAGTAATTGTTGATGGTTATTTCAGGGTAGTGGCTGTGGACAAACATTTAAAAGATGAGGAGTAATGTGTGGCTTAAAGCAGGTGAGTTTACTTGATAGTTTTATCTTTTGGCAACCGCGTCAGAGTGTGAAAATAATTGAGTCCTTGCTATCAATTAGGCATGCAGTTGGTTAAAATCTGTACTGATTGATATGTTCTTGTTTAGACCATAGTAGGCTATTAAACTTGAGTAGCTCTCCCTTTTCAGTATGCAGGGACTAATTTAAAGAGGATACAGGTGGTGCACAGATGAAGGTATTTTTGCTAATTTTGTACTTTCGGAACATGTCTAATCTTCCCCTGGGTTGGTGCATTGTTTGCTTTTTATTTGAATCTTTTTTTATTGTATTTGAATCATGTTGCCATTTTATTGTATTTGAGATATCATGTTGCCATTTAGGAAATTAATTTACAATCATATTTTATATCCGTATAAGGTGATTTCTATAGTTACACTATACAGTGCGTTAGATGTAGCTGCCATTTTGATAGTAAGAATTTGGACATGATGTTGTCTTTCGAGGATGATATTTTACTGTGGTTGTGATTTAGATTCCTGAACTGAGTAGCTACTAGAATTTTTATTCATTTTTGCTACCTTGATCAATGTATTTTTATGTTTTCCTGCTAGCAAAATGTAGTCACCGCGGCGTTTGATAAATTGGTTGAAATCAGTTAAGAGGAAATTCACGTACTGTTTAATTTTCAAAGTTTAAGCTTTGCATCTTTTCGAAACAATCAATACAAACCAAATTGAGTTAGCCTGCTTAAAAATTATGTGTTGTACTTATACTGAAAATATTAATGTTGGTGCATTGTTTCAGCTGAAGATGATGATGCAAAGAGAGATGTAGACAGACATGGTGAAGAGGCGTCAAAAGGGGACCATGGATCTCTTCCCAAGAGTATTGAGGGTACTTGAAGAAACAGATACCCTTCCGTTCCATTGGTTTCAGTCCACAGCCATTCTTATTTTGTAGTCAGCGGTTGACTGAAGCGTAAAAACAATCTAACTGTTTGGACTGATGAAACCATGTGGCGAGCCATGGTCCTGGGGGGATGCCATATTTAGAATCTCTGGTGATGGAGAACTGACATATGAACAAATGAAAATGAGGCATATTGATAGTGATGCAGAATAATATAAAGCCTTCTCCTGTTATAATTTTGCGCACCAATTCTTGAGATGCCTTTATCAATTATTGATGCTGCAATACAAGGTTGAATGAAGACTTTTGTTTCTGGCTTCTGTAGTTCTGTTTTCCTTCCACCTATGTACTTTTCCATCTACCTGTGGCTGTATACATCCCTGGTTAGTGTAGAGCTGGAGGTTTTTGTTATCTAAACCTATGTACTGGGCCTGGGCCACATTGGCTAAAAGCACTTGGTTTAAAGATTCTTTTCATAAGCCAATTTAGCACCAAGGATGGTGAATTGTCCCCAATAAAGTCAGAGCAGGCAATTGGATGTCCATGGATATCCAATGCATGGATACCCTCTAGTTCAAAAAATGAACTAGAAATTCATTTTCCCCCCCAAAATTCAATTCCTAGTTTATTTGCTAAAATGTGGGCGTCAACTTCCACCTATAATAAGAGTAGCAAAACTTCCAGGAGGGAAGAACCACGGAATCATCTCTGAGTTCTATATCTGAAATAGCATAGAAAAAGCTATATATGAAAGAGCTTGTACTAAAGGAATGTTTTGATGTCATGATGAACTGAGTGTAATGAGTAATGAATTGATTCAATATCCTTACTACCAGTAATAGCAAGCATTACTGCTCCAATGCGCCACTGCTACTGTGAAGGAACAACTTGGCTGACACTGCCAGCAGAAGGTATGCTAAAGTAGTAAAATGATCAGCAGCGAAAGGCTCAGTTTACCCTCCGACTAGTATGACGCACTATTTCCCCATGGAACCTGACACCACACATGTATAAATATACTTTTCAGTATTAAAGGGAGTGCATACAAAAAGGCACCATCAGAACAATCCTTGCATTCTTTGAGTAATAGATCATTGACTTATAATACTTGAGTTTGGGATGATGTCAAAGTACAAAAAATAGGTTAAACTTAAAAGGTGTAATAGTAAACTTTCTAAAATAAAGAATGAGCATGGTTAAAGTATTTCCTAGCGGTAGATATTCAGAACATTTGTGGTAGGCCTCTGTATGGTGAACCTGTGTGTACTAAATTAGTATGAAGGTCTGAGCAGTGAAGTGTTTCAAGAACATCAGTGGAAAGGGGCTGGGGAGGTTACATGTTAATGATCTCTAAGTACTAGTTTTGGAAGGGTGCAGCCTTTAATTACTTAATCGTGGAAGAAGGCTTTGGCGTTTTGTTGGTTAAATCCCGCCTACTCTGTGGATATGAGCTATGACCGTTGTCGTGATTATATGACAGTAAGTATTGGTTGCATTTAGAAAGACAACATGCTACAATGCAGTCCATAGAAATACTTTGCCAGGCAGAATAGGTGCAGTTGTTGGCCTCTTCAGTACATGAAGGTGGGCATGGGTCAGCACCTGCAGATGTGTACTGCATAGCTATCTGGTTTACTGCCGTTGCAAGCCCATCTACCTTTTCAATGTAGTAGAAAATAAGCATGTGTTGTGGTATTCGACGTGAGGCTTCTCGTCATCTCCATCTCCCGACGCGGCAGCGGAGCTGTAGTGTTCAGGTCAAGATGCGAACAATCTAACTAGGACACGTTTTCCACTATTTTTTTAGATTTAGCGTTTTTTGAACAAATATATAAACTGAAATGGTGAAGACAACTCATTATATGGTTTAAGAATGTAATGTTAAGCCCTTGGAGTTGATTTTCAATCAGTTGAGCAAAACATATGTTCAGATAAAGGATCTATAGTGAGCACTATGCACAGGATTTTTAGCCCCTTCTCCTTAACCAAGGTAAGCAGCTTGCAGCACGTGCATGGTAGTTTGCAGCAGGCACATAGAAATTCAATTTCAGTCCGTAATCCGTTCTTTTGAAACGTCCCAAGTTCAGCAGCTGACAGAAATCTGAACTAGTAAAATTTAACTATGGTTGCAAGGAGAGCCTTCCATTTGGTTGTGACTGAATCTGAATTGGGGTTGCTCAAGTGCAGTACCACTTTGATAATCTTGTACCTATTTTAGTAATTCACTTGATATAAAGGTTTACATGTGAATCTCATGTAAAAATATATGCTTTGCAGGTTACCCACCCAACACCGAACCTTGTAGGAACCATCCTGTTTGTGCATTAGCAAAATTGAAGAGATTATCCAAGGCTTTTGCACGTTATTCTTCATTTTGAAACCATTTTTATGGGCATTTAGAGAAATAGTTGGGAGGCATTGATTTAGCTTGAGGTGTTGATGCATGTCGGCGCCTCAGCCCAAGATCTCCGGACTTGTATTTCACGGAACACCGTAGTGGGTGCTCTAGGCAACCACCGTGAGAGAGATCTCACGGTGGCTTGAGAGAGTTTGAGGGGAGAGGAGCAACTTTAGGATAATTGATCTTGCTTTAATTCTCTCCAAGACTGTTCACCTGCATATGGCCATAGGCCCAACTAATCCCTCCCTATAATCAAGGCATGCAAAAGGAAACTAATTCCTATCTTTCTAAACTTAGCCACTGACGGTGGCCTTCTTGGCTGCGCCTCAGCAGCCCTCCTGGCCTCACGGCGGCGCTATAGGTGCGCGTACATGACAATGCATATGCAACATGTATCTGTTTTTGTTCTGTAACTTCTATTGTCAGTGGCTGCTGTTTGTAGCTCTTAAAACTCCTCTTGCAACTTCCATTATACACGTGCAGTAGTACTTCCATTATACACTTCCAGTATACTGATCTCTGTTCAGTAGTACTTTCAAAATTATCTACTTGCAATGTTTTGCTGCCTTTGTTCTCAGTGGTGTTAAAATAAGGCCGGTTATGTTATCTGATCTCTCCACTCGTTACAAAATTTCAAGAAGCTGAAAATTTTTTGAACCATCAGTGTACCTAGACTGCGTAGGCGCTACCGGGTTGGTTTCTGGCTGCTGCAAGTTCATGTCTTTTGATTCTTAGTTCGAGAGATTATCGTAACTACTAAGTAGTTCATACAAATCACTTGCAATTCTGTGATCTTAGCATACAATGCTTGTTTCCAATTGGCAAAGGGGGTATGGTCTTATGGAGACTATTTCAGTATCGGTGCTTGTTTCAATTGTGTGTTTCGATTGACTAATTTAAGCTATATGATTCAGTCTCAATGCATAACGTGATGCTTGTTCTTGCTGCATTTTTGCCCACGACATTACGAAACTTGGACACTTTGTCCGTGGTGGTATTTATTGACAAAACTCATTTGCGAGATATGAGCTCAATTAAATGTTCTTGGACTTAGGTTTTAGTTTGACTAGCGGCGGACCCGGTTCGGACGTATTGCCGGTTGGTCTCCTCGGGGGATCGCTATGGTCGGTAGGGCCATCAAGATATTACCAACAGCGGCTGCCTACAGTGCAGGTTTGGGGGTTAGAATCGGAAGAAGTATGTCTTCAGAAATTTTAATACATACATTGCATTTGTTTACGTAATATAGTCGTGTATCGATTTATTCAAGTATAATGACTAGTACATATCTTTGTGCAGCGAGATCATGTGAAGAAAGATTTATGTCACAAGGAACAGGATGTAGAGGGATTATTGGTCGATGAAAACTGTCACGTTTTTTCTTCTTACGGGAAATAGCTTGCGCCGCGAAATGTATCCAACGGCGATTGTGATGCCTGCCTGGGACGACAGTGTTGTTATGATAGGAATCGAGGGTAGCCCCTGAATGAACCTTTTGAAACAGAGTTTTTTGTTTTCCTGAGTTTTGATGTGCCATGGATGTGCCATGGATATTACTGTCATGACTTGGGTTCAGACTTGAACGAGTAACATCTGGAACAAGTTGTACGTTGAGGCAGTAGACTTTCTTACATATTGTTTGCTGTTTTTTTTTTTTCATTTTTTGCCTATATATATACAGATGTTTCGAATTTACACAGCCTTGATAAGGCATATTACATATGTTGGCAGACCGACCTGTTCCCCCGGCACTGAACGCCAGATGACACTGAACGCACGTTCTTCTTTCGTATGCTAATGGCAAAAAACTGGCCGAGTATATGGTCGGCTCAAACAACAATAGAAAGAAAAATTCAATGGCGGAGCACTACTTGATTAAGAACTACGTTCTTACAGCTCTTCGCATAATAAAAGGAGACCATAAGCAACGGCACAATATATTACGATCGAATTCATAAAGAAGAACGTACATAGTGTCGACTTGATATTGAGAAGATCTCAGGCTAATACGATCACATTGATAATAAAAGTAAAAAGATACATTGTGTCGACTTGGCGAAATAGTTTAAGAAATCACTATATAAGAACGACAATAAAAACTAAGGAACTTCAACTAATAGCACTGATAAAGCGCCCATATGCGTGACTATATATTAGCCCGGTTATTAATTCTTGCCAAGGTCTCCGACCTTTCCTTTTGAATCCTCAATAGTCTTTTTCATGCGGTTATGATCATTGCTTGCTGATGGAGGTGGTTGTTCATGCCTTTGCATGAAGAATAAAAAGCAATAAAATTTTTCTGAATCCATGTATTCCACTGACATACAAATTATATGATCCCAAATCAAAACTTATAATGCATCAGTTGATGTATGCATGAAGAATAAAAACTTAATGCATCAATTCAAGTAACTGACTAACTCTTATTCTGACTGAAACAAAAGCTACCAGATTGCAGATCTCTTCAGAACAGAAACAAATACTCATCGTCGAACTCGAATCCATACACCCAAACATGCATCTGTCGAACGCAGGTACCGATTGGTGATGATAAGTTGTTAAAAATGAATAGGCAAGATACACAAGAACTAAAACTGGATACTGAGACTGAGATTACCTTGCTGCTAGTCAGTTTCCCTTCCCTGTAGTAGTACTCCTTCTATGATTGATATGTGCATCAGATTTTGTATGTTGTAAACTGAAAATTTTTGCAGGTACTAGGAGGGAAGACCACAAGGAAGACTAAAATGATTGGAGATTCTGATGGAGGTGTGCGTTCGGGGACGACATCGCGCAATCCGTGATGAAACCCTTGATCGAGTTCCTTGAGCAGACCGGGTCGTACCTCAGTCACCATCAGCACATACCCGTACAAAATAATGCCAAGATCCACACCTCATGACGCAAAATAATGCAAGATCGACACCTAAATACGCAAAATAATTCCACGTACAACAGCCCTATGCTAATTAAACTGAAAGAGGGATGTATCATACACC
The DNA here is from genome assembly GCA_015847255.1 of Hyparrhenia diplandra. NCBI lineage: Eukaryota > Viridiplantae > Streptophyta > Magnoliopsida > Poales > Poaceae > Hyparrhenia > Hyparrhenia diplandra. The sequence goes on from JADLZK010006061.1 coordinate 27,822, forward strand.
TGTACCCGTGTTGATCGGAGTACGTGAGGACTTGTCTCATCTCCTGCCGTGTCCATGGTGCTAGCGCTGATTGCAGGTGATGAAGTTGCCTTTGTTCGCTGGGAAATCGAGACAGAAATTGATAGATGTAGAGAAAAGCAACTACACCGGGAACGTGGCGACTACGATCCCTATAATTACGCGCGGAGATCGTGGCTTCAAACCCGCTTCCAGTTAGCTCGTGTTTGCAAGCCGGGCGGCGCAACTGGGCGCGATGGCCAGTTCCATACCCTGTTTTTCATCGGGCTAATTGGGCCGGTACGGGCCGGTAGTGCACTATCTGTAGTCGAATCTGGCCTAGCTGCCGCTGGCCCATGGAACCAATTTTTTAAGCAAACCATTTTATTCTTTATTGAATCATGAAATAATTACTGTAATAGATAAACTTGCTGCGAAAATTGCACGGATGTACATAACATCATAGTTTAGCTTCATAAACATCCTATTAAAGTTTGGACGATTTAAGAGATAGTGATGATACACATATCTCATATATGGCGACATCTCGTCATTGTGATACATGTATGCCTTTGTGAGGAGCGTGCATCACTACTTTATCGAATCAAGCTGAAACTTTTTTTCTCATAATTATCCACCATAATGGAGTGCACATGCAAGATTTTTGGATTTTCTACCTAGTATAGTGTATTTTAACATTTTTCTTTATTAAATCAAAAATAAATATAGTAATAGGTAAACTTGTTCAAAAATTATACAAAAGCCTTAGCGACATCATAGTTAGGCTCCATTACCATGTCATTAATTTTTTTAAATAATTTGAACAAAATGACACTTCACGGATCCATCACAACCTTGAACCTCTCACTCCGCTCACATGACTCTGCTTGTGAACATGTTCATGGTTGTGAATGATGTCTATCATCACTATCTTCAAATCATCTAAAAATTTAATAAAGTGTTTATGGATCCAAACTAAGATGTTGTGTGTATACGTACAATTTTGAGCAAGTTTTACCTATTATTATAATTATTTGTTGATTTACTAAAAAATAAATATTAAAAATACCCTAATATCTAGAAAAATCTAAAAACACTAACAATACCACCGATTAATACGATCATGAAAAATTTTTCAATGGATTACGACAGTGATTAGTGCATATCCTCGTAAAGGCATGCGTGTCGCTCTGATCCAATACTTGACTATGTGAGAGATATATGTGTAGCCACTATCTTCAATCATCTCAAACTTTACTAGTATGTTAATGGAGTCAAAATAAGGTATCTGTAAAAAAATTACACACAAAGGTAAAAGAACATAGAGAAAAAAAAATAAAAACAAAAACTTTAATACAAATAGTGCTAAAATTAAGGCATAGCAAGGTTCGAGCTTAGGAAGCCCAGGTTCCTGAACAACTTCGTCTAACAATTGGCCTACTGAAGTACACCCTCGTCCCTAAAGAGTGGCAGGTAAGGATGCGTGCCAAAAGTTTGGTCAATTTTGTAGAAAATACATGCAATATTTAAATTTTGAATAAATTTGTTAAAAAACTAGACTTAAAGATCTTCAGATGATAATATGCTATTTACTTAGCACAAATGTTTTACATTTAATATATAATTGCGGCATTTTGTGTCTCGAAAAGCTTGATTTGTCGGGGACAAAATATTGGGCCCCAAGACATTCTCATTATAAGCGAGATAAGTCGGCCCATCTAGGCGAGTAAATCTGGCTTTGCGGATCCCCCACACGAAGGGCGGCCCGGGCGACCAAGGGCCAAATCCGAAGTCCGCGATGGTTAGTGAAGGCGGCGATGGCCAATATCGACCACGGAGATGCGCCACCATAGCGAGGGCGAGCACAAATCATTCGGCCCAAAGGCGAGGCCAGGTCCATGGCCAGAAGCTGTAATGGCCTCCATGAGCCCGGGTTGTCCCTAGAAAGCAGCCACGCTTGGGAAAGACAAGGAGTGAGGACCCTACCGCAAGCGAAGGACCTCGGACCATGCTCGCGATTCCGTCTCGCAGGGACCATCCTCGGGCGCTTGAACGTCGCTACGGCCAGGGAGGCTGGCTAGCCACCGGCGTACAAACTCCGTCTCGCTTGAGGACCACCCTCGGGCGCTCGGTTTTAACTACAGCCAGAGTACGCGACAAGCGGGTCCTCGGGCGCACAATCTCGAGTCTCGCCAGAGCCGGCGCTCCACCACCTCGGCGCGGCCACTCAGCGACCGACAGGGTGCGCACCCCTCAAGCTTGGGAGGTTCGCGTCGGGAGGGAAGCATTTGCATTTAATGCTTGGTACGCGACGAAGCGAGCGTCGGGGCCATCAATTACGCGGTCAAATCAAGCTGCCGAATCGCCTCCCCAATCCATTGATGGGACACAAAGGCGGAAGCCGGCGGTGCGATTACACCACGGCCGCGGGAAATCGGGGGACCTTGTTCATTCCCAAAACAGCGATCCGCGATGCCCGCGTCGAGGCGGACGCCGGGCACGTTCCGCGTGCGCCTCAAGTTGGCTGCCGCCCCTCGCCATCGCGGATGTGAGAGGCGCCTCACAAACCCTCGGGATTACACACGGAGCGCCACGGACGTGCGTCGGATCGGGGCAGCGTCGCGCGTCGTCTGGACTCGCGATGGGGCGTCAACCCTCATTTGCGCACATGCAACCCGGCGCAACCTCGGGAATTAGCCACATAAGCATCCACCAAGTGTAAACATTACGCCTCCTTCCACTATAAAAGGAGGAGTAGTGCCCCGTGCGGGGGATTGGCCGTCCGATTGCTCAATCATCGAGAGGCGAGTTGGACGGCACACCACGGCACCACCACCACCGCACCATACCCACGATCGCGGGGCTTGAGACGGTGTCTCTCCCTCTGGCCGCCCTGTAACCCTACTACGAGGCATACCCCTGTGTGCTTGAGATAACGAAGCGGGACGCACCACCCCGGCGGGCGTAGGGCCCGGTGCGCTGAAGCGAGGATAATCCATCGTGTCATCTTCGCTTGGCCGCCATCCAGCCCGAAGGAAGGAGCGCCGCGGCCCCTTTCACGTCGGCTCAAGAGCACCCCCAGCGAGAGCTTGGCAGACGGTTAACGCGCCCGGTGGGGACCGCCGTGCAAAACCAACCTCTCCATCGACTCCATGGCGTTCTTCGCGCCCATCTTTCCACCACCGTGCCGCGAGCTCCACGCGGAACTCCCACGTTCTTGGGCGGCTGGTTCGTCACCACAGGACGCGAGCTACGGCGTGTCTCCGGCCACGGTGGCCATAGAAAGAATGGCGAGTACCCGCCGCGCGCGGCCACCACGCACGCCCGCGTGCGGGCGAGGCAAGAGCGAGCTTCGGCGTCCACGGCGGACACGAGCGGTAGTGACCTCGCGCCCGAAACGAGCAAAGGCCCGAACTTCGGCGTCGCGCTAGGTAGCGGCTGGCCGTGAGGCTGCGGCGCCCGAAGAACCTCTTAGGGTGCCACCTGCGTGGCGACCCGCGTAGGGAGCGGCGCCGAGTGTGGAACTTTCCGGCGACGGCGCGAGGGGCAGCGGAACTCAGTCGGCGGGAAAAGCGAGCGGTCATCACGGAGAGTCCAGTAAATCCCGCGCGGCGGGAGACCTCGGAGAAGCGTTTTGCGAGAGGGCGACGAGGCGACCCACGGTCATCCCAGGAATATCTCCAGAAAGTTAGTACGGGCCGATGCGTGCACACAAGGAAGGTTACCACCTACCGCCAAACCAGACACACGTTCGCGGCACAGTGTCGAGGCGGGGGGAGGTCCCTCAAGCCCAGGAAAACGCAACTTCCTCCTCGCATTCGATTGCCGGGGAGAAGAGCGACGGCGGCGAGTACTCGACCCCGTGGTGTTAGTAGGGACCAGGGAACAAAGGCAAAACTTAGAAGTATCCCACCGAGGAGTGGTTAGCTAATCTGTATTAGTAGAAGAGCGAGAGAAATGGCGGATGTGTGTAGACTACACTAGTCTCAACAAAGCATGTCAGAAGTTCCTTTCGCTTTGCCCTCGAATCGACCAAATTATGCGACTCCTTTGCTGGGGTGCTTGGAAACTATCTTTCTTGATGCGTGTAGGGATACCATCGGATCAAAATGAAAGAGTCCGACCCTCGCGACCTCATTCATTACCCCCGAGGATGTATTGCTACCTCACAATGCCCGAGTCGGGCGAGCGGTGGCGCAACTTTACGGCGATTGCATGCAAAATCATCTTAGGGGATCTCATCGCGGGAGGATCGTGGAGGCCCTACGTCGTCGATATCGTTGTCGAGTCAAGAGAGCAGCCCGACCTTGTGGGAGACCTCGGGGAAACTTTCGAATGCGAACAAGAAGAGTCAAGCAGCACGAAAGTGCGTGTTCGGGTCCCCGAGGGTATGCTTTTAGGTTTCATGCGACTGCAGCGAGGAGCATCGAGAGCCAACGAGACCAAGGTGGGCGCGATCGCGAAGATGGGTCCGTCGAGACCTCAAAGGTGTCGGAAAGGTCATGGGGTGCACGGCTTCACTAGCGAGGTTCATCTCCGCCTCGGGGAGAGGGAGCTTCCACTCTGCGGCTCCTTCGCAGTCCGAGCACTTTGCTGGACTCAGGGCGAGACGAAGCCCTCGGCAACCTCAAGGCGCTCTTAACCAATCCTCCGATCCTGGTGCCACCCAACCGGGAGAGACCACGCTCCCTATACATCACGCCACTACCACGGTGTGGTCGGTAGCGGTGGTCGTAGTGGGCGTCGGGAAGAGGGACACATGCCCCGTGCGGCGTCCGTCTACTTCATCGGTGAAGTGCTCTCCGACACCAAGGCGAGGTATCCCACCGGTCTGGCTGCGCTATCGCCATGCGTGTTAACGCGGAAACTCCCGCCACATTGCTTCCTCGCTCAGCGATTATCATTAGTATCCACGTTCCCCTCGAGGAGATTCTCAAAACAAAGAAGCCACGGGAAGAGTGGCGAAGTGGGCCGTGGAGCTTATAGGCGGCCATCTCGTTCCTACCTCGGAAGGCCATCAAGTCCCAAGTCCTTGCCGACTTCGTGGCGAATGGACCCATTGCTCGCTGCCTGTTGCCAGATCCAAGCGAGTCTTGGACCATGTGCCGACGGGTCCATGATGAAGGCAGGCTCGGGGCGGTCTGCTCTTCATTTCACCCCTCGGGTTCACACGAGGTATGTCATCCCGGCCCGAGGCCCATTCCAGCGGCCCGCTACCACCATACCGATGCATTTATAAGTTTTTCTTTTCTTTGAATGACAAAATTGTAATCCCTTTGGAATCATTGTTGTCCCATGGCACCATGCGACATTAAGACCTACCTGCTGTTGTCCCATGGCACCATTTTTACAATCCCTTTGGAAATATTCTTTTACAAATGCATTTATTTTGTAATTTAAGTTTTCTTATCTTTGAATACAAAATTGTGTCTGAGAAGAAGATAGCACCCACAGGCCACAGCTATCTGAGCTAGCATGCGCGCCATTAGCAGTCACATCCCGATCCGGCACCCAGGCAGCGTAGTCACGTCGCTGCATGCGCGCCATAGTCTCTTGAGCCGAAAGCTAGCAAAGTTGTACGTGTACTCAGGAAGGAGAAAAATCAATGCATAGGCCCAACTCGTACTCGTTTTCTCTTGGGCGAAACCCAGCAGAGCAGCAGCCCATCATGTACAAGGGCATAACAATTTGTGCACCATCGCGCGTCCACGCCGTAATTATAAGATCGGTGCCGCTAACTAGCACCATCAAATGATGTCGGCAGGGAAATCAGCTATAGTCAGATAGCAGTTCCTTATCACCTAAGCAAAACAATACAGGAAAGCTTCTTTGGGAAGGTAACTCACATCCAATAGTAAAATGCATAAAAACATAAAAGCTACAAGATCTGAGATTAGTGTGGAACTGTCATGCTTTTTGTCAGATGGCAGTTACATAACTGCAATATACATCAACAGGCTGGTGTCCTGAGAACACAGAAGTCAGCTGCAGCATTTGAATGCTCCTTGGCCGCATCATCACAAAAATAATAATCAGTTGTCAGCTGCATATGTAGGCAGTGCAAGGGCATGGGTACTATCTTTTGCAGCTTGCTGAACCAGAAATGAGTTCTGTTTCTTCACTGCATCCATATTTAGTTACTGGAGCCAGGCTTCGACCTCACGCACAATGTGTGCCCTTCTAGCCTTGTAGCTAGCGAAGGCAGTGAGCTGGCAGGGGTTTCTTTTGGGTCATCCCTCGAAGGACTGCAGAAAACAATGAAAATAAACCCATTCATTGAGTTGCACAAATGCAGACTACTGCACTAAACTGAAAATATATGTATGTATACTTCATATTGCAACCACTTGACAGTTACTTAATGAACAACTTCAAAATCTTCAAAATTTAGTAATTCAACAGTGCATGCCATTGACAAAATTATATTCTCAGTTTTAATCTTTGGAGCTCAGGCTTGCAGCTGCAGGCGAACACAGCTAAATGGTAGATCTATTCAAAAATGTGGCCAATGAGTGCACTACGAACTGGCAGCCACAACAAAGCTGTGCAATAAATCTTTCTTCAACTTTTTGGTACTGCTGAAGGTGCTCCGTGACAATTTATCACTTAAAATGTTAAATTGTTCAGTCCAAATAGTGGGAGGGACGATGAACAACTTTCTATGAGGATGAGGCAATTCATCAGACACCTGTTGGGCAAGGAGCTGAAAACACGTCGTCCTCCTCGACTACCACAAACGGCAGGAAAGAGGAAGGTGGGAGGGGATACAGAGGTTGTCGAGGCGGGTGAAACACGCGAGCGTTCGTGGTTCCGTGAGAAGGATCAATCACGATTTTTGCAAAAGCAATATTGGCTCGTCTTGACCTAGGATATATCCCTTGCTCTTTCCACGAAAGGATAACCTTGTTTCTGTCCCACATCTAATCCTTTATTTTTCCCATAATTGATGAA